>JASSUY010022047.1:0-17081 GCA_032466535.1 Forpus xanthops
CCATGTCACCCAAGGCTATGTCCAACCTGGCCTTGAACACTGCCAGTGATGGAGCATTCATAACTTCCCTGGGCAACTCATTCCAGTTCCTCACCATCTTCACAGTAAGGAATTTCTTCCTCAGATCCAATCTAAACTTCCCCTGTTTAAGATTGAACCCATTACCTCTTGTCCTCTCAGTACAGTCCCACACGAAGAGTCCCTCCCCAGCATCCCCATAGTCCCCCTTCAGATATTGGAAGGCTGCTATGAGGTCTCCACGAAGACTTCTCATCTTTGATTGCTTGTCCTCATCACCTTCTGCATCAAACATATTCACCAAGAACAGCTTCCATAGCTTCTTCTTGTTGAAGCAGAAAGGAACAACAAAGTAAGGCTGAGGTTTAAAAATCTAATTGTCACTCAGAGCCTGGATTTAGACTGCAGTGAGTGTTCATCATATGCTGACTTCATGCAGTTTATCAAGTGAAACTCCATAGCTTCTAATTTGGCCTTTTGACCAAGAAAGAATTCTGGCTAATGCTTATTTGACAAAAATTAACACCACACAAATCAATCACTGTATAATGTAATATCATCAGCACCACTTAGATCTTCTGAGATTAGAGCTGGATGAATGTCATACATTTTGATTAACAACACAATCAAGCACATGCTTTATTGTTGGACTGCATTTAACACTGCAGCACAAGTGTGAGTCCATTAAGAAAAAAAAGAACAAATCTTCACAGGGAAATTTGGGCTTTCATCTTAGAAAAAAAAAAAACAAACAAAACAACCCCCCTCCAAAAAAAACAAAGCAAAGAGGTGTGGTAATGGTCTGGCATTCTCTGGAGCTAACTGTGTGCACAAGGCAAAAAGAGAATTCTGTGACAACCCCTTTACATTCTTTTTCACATTCAAATGAATGAAGGATTTTCTTCAACATTGTCACTTACTCACCTTCTAGTCCATCCGCTCTTCATTATCTCCATTTAGGCCATGCTTGCCTCTTCTCTGAAACTTCTCTGTGGTCATGAGAGGGATGTGAACATGTTAAAGAAAAACAAGGAGAAGAAATCATCTATGCTTGTTTGTGAAATGAAAGAAAATGGTAATTCTCTGCTTACAGTCACTCAACCCAAAATATAACAGTGGTATTGTAGTGACTATAGTAATAAAAATTATTATTGTGGTCTAAACCAATAAGTTTTAATTTTGGCATCACTGAAGTTTTGAGCTTTTGGGAGACAGAATGGGTTAAAACACCCCTCAAAGATGTTGATACTTTATTAAGACCAAAATAGTAATTGGCCTTTTCTCTTTCTGGTTCCAAATAAGACATGTGTAGAACATTAAATAGCTGGGAAAGTTCATAGCCAAAACTGACAGACTCTCAGAGGCAAGGAGAACAGGACTTGCCAATGTCAGTACAGGTAGTTCACGGGGTCAGACAGCTGGCATGTGCTGGGTGTATGACACAGTGATCACTTTATTTCTTAAAATCTTTAAAAAGGCAATACAATTTTTTTTTTTGTTACCTTTCAGTAAATGAAACTTCAGCTTATTACAAACATTTTTTTTTCCTCTAGATTAATCAGTTGTTCAGTGATATCATGATTTCTCATCAGGGTGCAGTTCCAGTACTTAGTGAAACCACAGCTGGAGACAAAGGAGATGAAATACAGAAGACCACAGATGGCCAGACATATGATTATTTTCCATTTTACTGAGAATAAATTGGCGAATTTTCCAATCAAAAGAATAAACACTGATAGGATCATCATCTGAGTATAAAGCCAACAAGTATCTTGAAAACTTGGCCAGTTCAGATCATTTTGACACTTATTCAGAAGGGTGAAAGGCATGCCATGAAATTAATCAAAGCCATGATTTAAAGGATGATGGCAGTGATCACAGAAGGATTAGCAGTTCTCACCCATATGCCACTTCTCTGAAAACGTAAACCAAAGATCTTTAATCCAACATCATTATTCTTGGGTGTGTCTGCCTGTATGTCTAATGGGTTGGCTGCACTTCTTGCTTAAGGTGCAGCCAAGGGAGGATCTGGTCTGGAATGGGGGCAAACTCAGGGAACAATTGTGTATTGGTGTTTTCTCTACCTGGAACAGCTGTTTTTCCTCACTTATCCATTAAAATTCTACACAGGGCAGTGGTCCAGCTCAGAGGCCTCCTTGAATAAGAAGTTACAATAGTTGGTGCTTATAATTTTTCACACTGATGGGAGAAACCTGAGAAACCCTTGTGCCAAAAGAAGCAGCTAAGCACAAAAGTATGAATCAATTTATGCACAAATTCTTTCTGACCTTCACAGTCAAGGATCAGATTTCAGGAAGAAGGTGTACATATTGGCTCTGTGTCTATATTAATCCTGAAATGAGTAGCAAAAATAGGCCATTCCAATTATCCAGTACAATTGGACATATCAGGGTATGTCATACACTGATGAGCAACCTTAATGAAGTCATATTACAGAGCAGTGTCATCATCCTGACAATGAAGGACGGACAGGCTTAGGGGGTGTTACCAAGAAAAATAAATTCTGAGAACTGCTAACCAGTTCTGCACTTATGTATATGAATGTAGTTTACAGCATAAGCTATAGAAGACTGCAGTGAGCTAAGGAAAGTTCACCCTTTGCACAGGCTATTGTGAAGTCAGAATATCGCCAAGACTCACTTCAGTTTAGGAGCTAAATGACACCTCAGTGTGCTGCAGCAATGTAGAGGTGCGAAAATCATGATAATTACAATTAAGCACATGACATCATTTACATCAAAAAGTTTAAAAATTATAAGTGCTTGAAAGACACGGCCTTTAATTGCTGTTCAGACAAATTTAGCATAGTAAATAGGATTATTTTCATTGGACATGTATTCTGATCCAAAACCTACTGAGGTCAATGCAATTCTGTCAGCTGTTGTCAGAGTTTCTTGTTTTCAGAAAGAAGCTACTTTTAGAGCTAAACTGTGACAATAAACAGGATGCATCAATAACAGAAAACCTAACCACCAGATATATTTAAGACCACTGTGGTGTCTGGGTACCAGACAACATGTTTCTACTCTAAGAGATCAATGAATATCTGTGTTCTTCCTAGAGCAATCTGTACTGGGCAAACAAGACTCTTTCCTTTGCATTTATTTGTGTTTGCAGTGTACATCTACACATTCCATATGTCTCTATGTTGGATTTGTCAGATATGCCATGCTGACACTGGGGCTTGTGGATGGTGTTCTGAAAACCCTGCTGATATTGAAAGTTATGCATACAAGAAACTCCAGATTAACTGATCCCAGACATTTTGGCAAAGAAAAATATTTACAGCAGCAGCAGCTTCATTTGAATAACAAACAATGGAAAGGCAACAAAGTGCTATGTCTCTTACCAACAAGTGCTGTAGAATAACCTTGCTGGTGCAGTATTCTGCTAAAAGCAGCTTCATTTGTTGGGAGCCCTCCAGAATACCCATTCCAAAAGGGAACCCTCTGGTCAGTGCTGAATGCTATGCCCAGAGAGGAATAACAGCCTTAACAATAAAAGAAGCCAGATTTCAGATTTTCAGTCTTCTCAGATTGTTCTTGCTAATGAACCAGCCTCAGTTACCTAAGCCTAGTGCCTTTTTATAAGCTATTTAGTATGCTCTGGGATATTCTGATTGACCCCCAGAACAACGTCTCCTTCAAGCCCTACATAGAAAATGCCTCAGCTATGGTAATGTGTCTACAAAAGGCACTAAGACGGCTATGTTTGGACATTAGGCATTACAACAACAGTTCTATCAAAACACAACATAAATGGAAAATAAAAGGGGGGGGGAATAAAAGAAGTTTGAACAGACTAAAAAACTTACAGAGTCAGGGGTACCCACTTCTGAAGTGTACAGTTCATGATTACATTTTTACTTTAGCAAGTCAAAAATCACACCGGAGGAGCTACACTTATTATTTCTGCCATATGTGGTGGCTGAAGTTTTCTGTCACGAATTTATATGGCTGAAGCAATACTGGTTTGAAATGTAATTGTGGAGAACTTTTCCACAGTCTGACACACTTTGCTGTAAAAAGTTTGCTAGGATTCTAAAGATATTACACTTAATAATAATCTAAATATCACCAAACATACAGTGTTTACACAATATTTTTTTTTCTTGCTTCCACCTCTGGGTGCTTTTCATTGTTTGGATTTTAACCCATTTCAGTGTTGTTACTTAGCCACAATGTGTGTGCTTTATGTGGAGATTTTCTCACAGAAATCAATCACTAAATCTGGTCATCTTTAGTTTTGCCCATCTCATTGAGACCCCAAATCCTTAGATTAACTAGTCCTTAAAGTGGTTTATTCAAAGGGATTTTTAATAGCAACAATGGCTAGACAAGCTACAGTGAACCATTAGAGAGAGGCCCAACCTGATCTGATAGGATATCTACCAGCCAGGAAAGCTGCATTGCTTGGAGTACAGACAGCAGCTAGAGCAATGGACTGAGGAAGACTCACTCTGACTCTCAAGCCATCAATATTAGGGGTCCTAAAGAGGAAACCCCCATCTCTGATAAAAATATATTACACAGAAGTTTGTAGTGCCCCGCTCCTAGCTTTGTCAAGGACCTCATTATCAAATGTACAAAGCTCTCTGTTTATCTGAGAAAGCTTTATTGCATATTTTTTGAGATACCCTGAGTACTTAGAAATTATTTTCCCATGAATACATGTGCTTTTATTAATAAAATGAGTGGAGGGTGCAGGGGGGAAGGCATTTCACATCTATCCCATATCTAAAGCTCATGCAGAATGATGAAAAATAATCCATTAATAGATGAAGTACAACACAATTTCCAAGAGTATGATAGGTTAAACACAGGATACATATATGTGTATGTATACATATATTTATATAGATACACAATCATTCCATCATCTATATACGGATTGTTGACTGCATTGGAGATAAATATATCACATAAACTGAGGTGTCATTCCATAAACAAGCCTACTGGAATCATTAGCTGATATTAAATCCTAGTATCAGTCTTTCATATTTCAACCCTAGACTTGTGGAAGCTGCAAATTATATGCCTGACAAGTGCAGTGTACAGACATTTGCAAAGTTCTGACTGGATATACTAAATATTAGAAATCCAAGAATGTTGCTCAGGCATGCTGTATAATAATAATTATTACTCCAGCAGGAATTATTGTAGAACATTTATTTTGTACATGGTTTGAAAAGAGACATATCTATCTAAACTAATCCATTATTCATAGAATCATAGAATAGTTAGGTTTGGAAAGCACCTTAAGATCATCTAGTTTCAAACATTTTTAATATATTTTCTAATACTAAGCAACATCAGAATTTTTGCACTGAAAATCACCAGGAAGGTATAACTTATTTTTTGGAACACATTCTTACCTTAGTATATCATTGCCATTGCAACCCACATTTCCAGTACCAAAATGATCGGCTGTATCGGTAAAAAACTGGGTTTTGAATTTGATATATAGGTTCTTGGAAAACAAGTATAAAATTAACTAAGTGTTTAAGCAACCTCTGAAATTGAAATTGAAGAGATAATTTTACAAAAACATTTGTAAGGTTTCTAATAGTCTTTATTAAAGTCTTATGAGGGCTCAGTATAGATGCAGTGTAGATGCAAACAGCCATGAAATACTGCCAGCAGATGGAGCTCCTGAATATTTACTAAACTTGAGTCTTCTAAAACCAGTAATTATTTGCTTATTTGAATTTGCACAGGAATTTTGTATGTGTGCTGTGTGCTACACAGAGTATTCAGAAAGTGCTCCTTCAGCCCTGGGACCATCTGCAAAATCAAGGTTTCAGCAATGGGCTTAAACTTAGTTATCTTCCTAAAAGACTCTAAGAACATCTCAGCACTTCTCAGTTGCTGAAGGTTTTTGCAAGAGGTAGCTTACAGATGTTCACCTGAAGTAAAATACATATGAAATATAAGTAATGGCTGCTAGCTCCTTACTGGATACCACAATGTGATAAATGAATAATAAATGTATTATACTATATATATATACTCCTAAACCTCCATCATGTCCTATAGAAGTAGGGTAAAAAGCTTGAAATGTCAAATGCTTTCAGATTTCAATTTTTTTCAAATAGGATTTGAATTAGGAATAGCTAATCTTGTATTAGCTGCTCTTAGTTTCTCCATGAGTTTATGAGGGTAGGGGGATGGAGAAGAAAGATCCACTTACATTTTCTTAAGCACAACACTAAAAGACAACAAATGTCTTTTCTTACCGTTGTTTGCCTCGGTAAGCTCTGTGGTTTCCCCTTGTATGAAACAAGTACATAGCTGGTCATACATGTCCTGGTGGAATAAAAAGTAAAAATAAAATCAGAGCCCAGTAGATGTGGTGATCTTGTCTGTGACGTTTCTCATTACCTGCCCTGCATTACTATAATCATATTGTGACTGCCTGTGGCTGGCTAAAACAGAGAAAGGCTTAACTGCTGGGCCTTGATTACACAATCCTTACATTCCTAAATACGTGCTTGTAGAGCCCTGTTGAACTGACACTACAAGGCAGAACAGGCTCTTGTGAATACAAGACAGGGTCAGATAGCACAACAAGCAGTTTTGCAAGATCTGTCCTGTCCCTGCTGCCAATGTCTCCAGGGGGACTTGTGGACATTTGGAAAGAAGGCTAAATGTCTTTTGCTTTAAAAAAGTGTCAAAGGTGCAAGGTACTCAATACATGCGCAGAACTGTTGGTGTTTACTGAACGGAAGGTTTTCACTATTTTACAAACAAGAGAATGATAAGTAAAAATAGTATCTCACTTTTACTTAACCACAAATTATCTTTCATGGAATCATAGAACATCAAGTTGGGAGGGACCTCAAAGATCATCTAGGCCAACCTTTCTAGGCATCCGTGATCTAGAATAGATGTCCCTATCCAGTCAAATCTTGAAAGCTTCCAATGTTAGAAATTCCAGCACTTCCCTGGGAGATTATTCTAGTGGCTGGTTCTTACTGGGGAAATTTTTCCTCATAGGGAGATTCTGGCTGAATGCAAGACTAACTTGTGCCCATTATTCTTCATGTTTTCCATGTGAAAAGGTCCAGGAAAAGAATGCAACTGTTATTGTGAGCTTAGAAAATACCAAAACTGCCTGAGAGAAAAGCCATCCTGGAAATTAATACTGGTAGTATAATTCTTTGGGAAGAGACTGCAACAACCTTAGGTTTGAATTTCATCTAGTACATTCAAATTTTATGAGTGGAAGCAATTTCTTTGTTGAAATAGACAGCAACCCTAGTCACTTGGACAAAGAATGGCTTGGGAAATGCACTTCTTTTCCTCATGAATGGCCACAGACTAAGAGATAATGCTGCACTGGAATCACTCTAACAGTCATGCAGAAGTACATAGTAAACCAGTTCCATTGGGGACTGGCATAAGCTCATATTTGTGCTGTACATTTAAGTAGATTAGAGGTGACATTCCTTCACTGTGAAAAGAGATAAATATCTGAAATATCCCATCCACGCGAGATGCCTGCTTTTCTACACCTTTCCATTTCAAACCAGCACAAGAACAAAGATACTGTTGGCTCTATTAAGGAATAGATTGAAGCTAAGAACAATATTTACTTACTGTAACAACTAAAAGCATGTTTATAAACACAGTCTCTTCTAAACAGAGAACTGAAAAGATCCATCTTGACTTGCTGTTTTGTTTGTTGGGGTTTTTTCCCCTCCAAAATCAGCATGTTCTCCAGTGGAAAAATACAGTATATTCAGAACACCTTTCTGCCTTTTTGGTAAAGAGTGTTACAGCTACCTGCAATGTCAGAGGAATATTAAACTGGCCAGAACATATTCCTGTCCTATGCGTTTCAAAGGAGGAGACGAAGGATTAAAATATTGCAGATGCTGCTATTTCTCACAGAAAAATAGCATTAAAAGAGTCAGAAAATGGGGTCCATGGATGACTTTTCAAAATAACATCTAGGTGTTGTTTGGCTGTGGTTGAGACAATATGGTCTAAAAAAAATAGAAAAAATAAAAAATTTTGATCTCTATTATTTTTGATAGGGTTGGTCATGCTTCCCCTTTCTGTTGGAAAGATCTTGAAAAGCAGCACTGAGAACTCCTCATCCTCCCTGCCCACTGGAGGTGGAGATTAATGGGGAAGCAGCAAAATCCTTCATACCCAATGCATTGGCTGTTTGAAGTAGGACCTTACTGCTAACGTAGATGAAGCCAGAAGCCTAATGTCATGTTTTGAAATGCAGGCTGTTAGTGTGAAGCAAAGGACTCACTACTAGCATATCAAATTTTGATCTGTATGTTAGCAGTACCTCAGAATCACAGCCTGGAAGCCCCAATAAATCATAGTTCATGGTCCCACAGGACAGAACTGAGGTGATGATCAGGCAAATACATGAAGGGATTAATGTGCAAGAAGGAAGAAGTAGAAAGGGTTCTGATCCTTATCTGCAGTGAGAAGTCCTTTACATTGCTTTAACAATGGAGAAGGAGCTCTGCTTTCCCAGCAACTGATAAGCAGCGTTACATTTGACAGACTTCGGGTGCACGATTAAGCCAAATCTATTGCAATGAAACTGTTAGCCTACACTGAGTAGCTGAGTCATCACAGATCTTGCAAGCTGTAGTGGAGCAAAGGAATCAGACTGATCTGAACATCAAAGAAATGCCTTGATTTCACATGGGTGTCTGATAAGCTTTCCAAGCTGGTACAACAGCTCTGCTGCCTTCCACATTCTCCTCACAGGTTCATGCAGCAGACCCAGCCTGTCACAGCAGGCACTCTAATATTTAGACAGAGAATTTGTCCAAACTCCTCAGGAAAGCTATGAATTTCTCAGCAGGGATGGACAGTGGTGGTATTAAAAGGTACTTGGATTTTAATAACATTGGCTGTGCTTCCTGATTTACTGCAAGTCATTTTAGGAACACTTACTGAAGAACTAGAAGTACAAACAAACTTGCTTAAAAAAATACCCTCAAACATCAATTTGTGTATTCACATTCTTCTGTTAGATTCTGATTCTTTTTAGAGAGCAGAGTTTGGGAAACCTCACTAGGATGTGTTGAATCCAGTACCAGGCCCCTAGGGCTTGTACAGGTTCCTTAGCTGTTAAATGCAAAAAAAAATCCTTCAACTTCATTTACAAACATATTGTCAGCCTCTAGAAATCGGCAGTTTCTTACAGAAATCTGAGAGAATATCAGACCGTAATTCCTTCTGTATGCCAGTAAGCCAAAATAAATGACCATCAAGAATAACAGAAAAGGCCAATCCCTTTTAACAATGTGCAAAACAAACCCTCATCTCAATAGTTATTGCTCTGAAATCCCTTTTGCTCCTTGGCATGCTGAGCAGTCCTAATCCTCCAAGAAGTACATGGGAGGAAGCAAGCTGGGACTTGCTCCTTTTCTTCTCACTCTCCCTCCTCCCCCGTCCCTCCTCTTCCATCTGCAACAGACTCCATCTGGGATCTTAGCCAGCAAACTGAAACTGCTGCACAGATTCTACATGAATTCCAGGTGGAGTACAAAGTACTTATTTTTAAAATACTGGCACAACATGGCTACTGCCTTTTCTTGCTTCCCTATCCAGTTAATTCTGGGCAGATTTGTGGCTCTATCTGCTCTATTTCAATGGCCTCAGAAGAGATACTATAAATAACAATAATAACAAGAGGTGCTGTAAGTAATAAAAACAATAGCCCTGCGGGTTCGTTTCTCCCACACTGCTTTTCCAGCCATCCATAGAGAGGGCAACAGGACTAACTTCTCCTCCTCCTTCTGTCATGTTGGTTTTTCTTTGTTACATTTTCAAGAAGGATAGACCTACCTGTACTGAAGATATTTAGGCAGCATTTTCTTTGCCCACCCCAAAAAACTGAAAGTTTAGTGTATCCTTCCCCCTTCTTTCAGAACTTAACTCTTGTAATAACTCCAAAGGTCTTGCACAATTACTTGGGGGAGATCTTGTCTATTTGCGGTCATTTCAGCTCTCCAAGTTACTGGAATACAGTGAATGTTGAATTCAACATTGTGCTCTAGAAAACTCAGGAGGCAGTAGGGTGGAAAGATGAAGCAGCTTAAACTGTCAGATTCATATGATACAATGGCAGGGAAAACCAGGATTGGAGGAAGATTTTTTGTCTGTTGACATACTTGAACTTATGACTATATTAACTTATTTTTTACAAGATAAAATTTGCCATGTTGGGCTACTTCTACCCATATGTATTTTATTGCAATACTTATTTTGTATGTCTGCTTACCAGGCTGTTATGCTTGTGGTGCAAAGATACTTTTCTTGAAAAAGTTATATTTCTCAAATTACAGCCTGCTTGACCCAGTACAGAGGTAATAGCTGCGATTACTTTGCTGCCTTCAGCAGAAGTAAGTTTTAAACAAGACTTTTCTGTTGTTTCCCTCCTCCCCCTTTTCTTAATTTATTTCTTTCTGCTTCACTGTTACAAAGAGATCTTTGTATCAGAGAGGCAGAAAGGAGGTGATTTTTATCTGTACATTTTGAGCCCTGAAGTATTTCTTCCTCTGCAGCTAACAGGTTTTTCACTGTGCCAGAGCACAGGAAGCTTCTGTTTACTCCCCGCTTTATACAAGCAAATTCTCTGCCAGCAAAAGCTTACTTTTTGAGTAATTCTGTGCTTTATAGTGCCACTTTTTATCTGTCTTTTCACAGATATGCAAGCACTAAAAGCACTACTGGCATCCATGTAGTCCCTTCTGCCTTTGGCAAGTTTTCTGAGTAAACTTACAATAGTTAAGAACTTATATTGAAAGAAACAGAGATTTGTAAAATTGTTTCCCTGTCACCCTTATGAAAAAACACTAAGAATGAAGAAGAAAAGTGTTAATCAACAAAACTGTCTGAGCAAGAAAACATTTTCAGGGGTATTTGGCAGGGCGAGGGAAATAATAACAAAAAAAAAAAATAAAATGAACTTTTTCCATCTACTAAATTCAAACCTCAAGTTCTCTAAAGTTCTATCAGGATGCTTATAATAAACTTCGACTTCATCTACTTATACACAAATACAGCTGTGAATACTGTTCAAAGCCCTAAAATCTCTGCATTTTTCTGCAAAATTCAGTGCCAAGTAACATCCTCTTAGAAAGTCTGGCTAGGATGACACTGTTGCAGGTTTGTTTTTTTTTTTTTCTTTTTTGTTTGTTTGTTTAGTTTTTTTAACTGGTATTGGCAACATCCCTTTTTACGAGTTGTAGTTTGTGGAATTATATATACTCATGTCAAATATTTTTGAGCATTAGTTCCAATATGACTCTCAAATGAACCTTATTTTTCCAGAACTGGCATTGAAGTAGTGCAAATTATTAATCCAAACCCTTTTCTTATTGGCATCTCATAGGCAGTAAAATATAAAATTGCTTTTGCCAAATTAGCATGCACCAGGACCACTTTCTGAGGAGCAAAATATTTCTTTTTTTGCAACTGTTGCAGGGGTAGCCTGCACATAAACATGCAGTACTTCATGCTGTCTGTGATACTTGTTATTGGTACTCAGCTAAAGCTAAAGGTGCAGGTCTACTCAAAAAGCTGTTCATGGCTTGAAGACGATCCCCCACTAAATCAGATTGCTCTGGATCTCCACAATATTTCTGCAGAGATAACAGAGCAGTACAGAAAGCAATAATGACTGAAACTACTATATTGAGATAGACTATAGGGCACCATTACAAACATCTATAGTTCTATATAGAAGTCTAGTATTTCTTATT
Source organism: Forpus xanthops (assembly GCA_032466535.1). Taxonomy (NCBI): domain Eukaryota; kingdom Metazoa; phylum Chordata; class Aves; order Psittaciformes; family Psittacidae; genus Forpus; species Forpus xanthops. The sequence goes on from JASSUY010022047.1 coordinate 11,783, forward strand.
GCTGCCTGTTCAGCAGAATGCTACATCTGCCTTTGGAGGTTTTTCCCTAGGTAGCTGTTTAGAAGTGTAAAAGGCATCCCATAAAGACAGTCAAAACCATAACTGAGAGAATGGTGACAGTGATCATTGAAGATTCAGTTTATACCTCAATGCCGTTTTCTTGAAGGTTGTAAAGCACAAAAGAAAGGAGAATAGTAGGGTGGACAACTTAAATAGAGCCTAAGATAACACTGTTGGCAACTCTTTGGTAATCAGGTGAGTCAATCCACTTTTCAAGAGTATCAACACATTCTCCATAAGCACAAAGATGCTGGATTAAACCAGTGCCTGGTCAGGTGAATGTCATACCATAATGGGCAATCCCTGGAATGGTCCTGGAATGCAGAGAGAAATATTCAAGAGGCTCAGCTACTGAGGTGGAAAGGATCACATAAGGATGAGATTTCATTCACTTTCACTGAGGATCAGGGACTAACTCATTGGCTTCTTTAACAGATTCCTTTCCAAACTTTCATTTCACAACTTCATTTTAACATAGAGAAGATAACTGTAAGATCTGTTAAATTTTTAGCCAATGTTGACAAGCATCACGATCGCCAGACTCAGCAAGATGATTTCTCAAGCCTGCCTCTACTCCATATAAAATGGAGAAAAGGATATAGACCAACATTTCACTTTATCCCTGGCCAAAACAGAGCAAGTAGACAGAAGCTGTTGTCTGCTTAGAAAATATACTGGATCAAAGGATGCTGAGGTTTGCTGGGTTATGTGATTGCAGAGTAATTACAGACTCAGCCAGGAATACTACAGTTCATTAGCTCATGATTCAATGCAGCCACATCTATTTCCAGTACTTGGAGATGACAATGCATTTGGCACTGCCAGCCCAAACCCCTCTGGGTTTAAGGGGCACAGTGCTTACCCTACCTATCCATTTACTTAAAGGGATACATCCCAGACTGCCTGACACTTAATAGTAACAAAAGCAAATGGAAGGGAAAGAAGATTTTCTATGTTGATTTTTAAAGTATTTGGCAAAAGAATGATGAATCTTGAAAATGCTGAGATGTGATCAAAGCCACAGACAGGAAGGTGCTCTGGGATAGTGTTTCCCTGACACCTTTGCATTTTGGCTTCATCTAAGAAATAACCCATCTCCTTGGGACCTAACAGTCGCATCTATGAGATTTGTGTGCTTTGTAGGTACAAACTTTGTTCTTTTCCTTCTTCTTTCTCTTTTGTTCCTCTGCCTTTTGCCTCCTAAAGACAAATGAAATATTTAAGACATTGTTGGTTTAGAATAATTTCTACATTAAAAAACTCTCACAGCAGAGACACATTTAAAGAAAATCTTAGGCTAAGCAAAATAAATACCCATTATAGACATGACAGTTCTTAATTCTTTCTGTTTTGGGTGCCCTTTACTGACATTACCATTGCCTTAAAACTCGTAGACTGCAGTATTTTTACGCATCTTAAAAGGAGTTTCTCCATCCTCCCCACCCAATCCTTTTGGAGAGGATTTGTATCTGTGACTCACGAACTAGTTACATGAATTCCCTTCAAGGTCACACTAAAACATTTGCCTTTACCTATTAGCCCAGTGGTATAGACTTATTGCTGCAGCAGCCGGACAAATGGCTTATTAGCAGAAAGCCTTCTTGACCCAGTATTCCACTGCAATGCTTGGTACTTATTGATGGACACCATAAACAGCTCTGGTCATTCCTGTGGGCCTTTCACTCTGCTGGCAAAGACTGGGCTGCTCCTGCCAAATTCCACATCAGGAGCTCAGCCTGAAGCCAGCAGAGTTCCTCACAAGACATAAAGCCAAGCGTGTCTTGCAGGCTCACATCACGTTATCAATAGCACATATAAAGTACTTCAGGTAGTCAAGAGTCATATTTCAAAACAAATACTACTTGGCACCAGTTATACCATCAAACTGGGAATAAATGGTAACAGTATATAATAGGTTTTATTTTCTGCCTTTCTGAGTAACTATGATAATTAAGACTCTCTTCTCTACCTAACATGAACAAAAACAATTGCATTTCCCTACCTCAGGGATGTTGCATCAAGTTCGGTGAGAGACAGTTTACTCAACATACAAACTGATATTGCATTTAGAATTCAAAGTAAGCATCTAATTTTTCCTTTATAGCATCTAGGGAAAGATGAATATCTGTAAAGCCCTCCCTAAGGCACTTTGGACAGATGGAGAATGGATCCAATGGAGTTTTGTGACTTTCTGCACTGTGTCTGCAATAAACTCGCCCATTTGTCTTGGGAGACCTGTTTCAACTCCTCACCTCTAACCATCACTATCAAGAGGGATTCCACCATTTTGCCCCAGGCTGCATTGCAGTAAGGAACTGACAGGCATTACTGCTGCTGGCATTTCTCCATACCTATTTATTTTCATCATTTAGATCTCGCACATCCAACCAAGGAAGCCCAAAGTTCTGTCAGCTGGCACAGAGCTTTGTGGTGGAACTTTGCATTAGAAGCACTGCGAGTCACGTTCATCTCTATACTTGGATTTCTCATTTTAAGGAAAGGAGAATTTTCTATTGCCAGTGTTGCGCCTCTTAAGAGTTTCAGGGCATTATACTGGTCCTTCCAGAGGACAAATACATTCAGTTTAGGGATGCAGCAGGAAGGCCTCTAAAGGACCCTGGAAATAAGCAGACCCTGACAAACTATGTCATTCACTTGGGCATTCTTTTCAAGCTGGGAACAAGAGTAGTGTTTTTCACCCTGTTACATCAAAACAAAACAAAACAAAAAAAAAAAAAAAAAAGGAAAAGAAAACAAGGGAATGATGAAATCTGCTTTTACTCATGTCTGCAGCCCCATCCTAGCATTCTGTTGTTCCATAGTGCTAAGCGCCGGATATTTGCTGATCCCTGTGGTAATCCTGCTTGTGGATTAAGATAAGGTCAAGGACAAATTTCACCTCAAGTAATGTATTGCTTCCTTTTTGAAGTCTATATCCCAAGCTGCTATCTAACATTACTGTATATTTTAAAATAACCATTTTTGGAGTTCAAAGTGATCATCTTTCAGAAATACATGAAGGAAGAATGCATGAATTTAGTTGCTAAACCCTGGTAAGTCTTGAAGGCAATAGGGCTGAAAGAAGTAGGACATAAAACATGCAGATAGATAGATAGATATAAAGCTTTTCAGGATTACCTAGAAAGCTATTCTGTTTCTGAAAATTGTAATGTTGAAGTCATAGACAGAGACTTCCACTTGAGAAACATATTATTATTTAATGTCTTCATGTTTTTAAACAAGTATGTAATTAAGATACTCCTAAAAAAAATCATTTGGCAGCTCTTATCACTAAGTGATTTTACAATATATGCTTAATGTGTCATGTAAGTGTGAAACATTAGGAAAATAAAGGTCACTATGTAACTTTTATTTACAAGACTTAATATGAACTTACACCAAAGTTGAGCTCTCATAGCTTTATTGACAATGGCTTTCAGAAGACAGGTCAGAAACCATTGGAACAAGCACTCAGCTGCTGAAAAAAATCTTAGTAAACTATAAAACTTGGTTCCTGTACTTGCTTTAGAATTATTTAAGGTGATATTTCTGTGCTCAGTCCATACCTAGGGAGCAGCAACATTATGAGATTGCAGCATCCTTCTATTCTAGAAATCTGCTCCTTCTAAATTTCACAGGTAAGTTACACCTGTATAAGAGCCTGGTGCCTTAGACTACTTTTCTAAGGGCTTGTGCAAAAGGAGCAACAACTTTAGAACAGTGTGGGGCTCACGATCAGGAAGGGATAAAAAAAAGCAGGGGAAAAGAGCAATGATGACATGATTTTTAATGGAGCCATATAAATGATTCAAAACTGAGAAAAGATGCTTTGAGAGAACAAGAGCTTAATCAAGAAAAAGACAGTAAAAGATTAATTATCTCATAAATTCATCTGGAGAAAATACAGATCTTGGGAAAGCTCATTGATTTTGCTGAGACAGAGCCACTGTTTAGAAGATGAAGTCAGAAAAAAAGAGCACGTATTTTCTGCAAGGTAATATATTCAATTATAGTTCCAAGCAGAGCATAATAAAATCATGACTGTATACCTTAAGTGAAAGAAAGTATTGTAAAGAAATATAAGTTGTGGGACTTCACAGAGTAATAGCTAAAATTTAACAGTTCACAGTAAACATGATCAGAGCAACAGTGTGTTATAAACTATGTAGCAACTTGTCCAGGAGCTATTTCATGAGACACCTTTTCTAAACTACCTAAAGGAGATCAATTAAAACTAATTTTAAGGGTCTTATCTAAGGAGTTGAAACAACTTGAATAAAACAGCCCTTAACTTGAAGGAGATGCTTTTCAGCAAAACATTTCAAGATGGCTTTTCATTCTGATACAAATAATCCTTCTCACTCTACAAATTCCGGTTCATATAATCCCAAAGTTATCTTAAAATACTACTGCTATGGATTGATTAGTCTTTGCACAGACAAAATGGGCTCTGAATATATGTGACAGGACTAAGTTACTCTCAACAGGACTCTTCCCCTTTCAAAGAATCACTGGAAGCAACTGTAGATTCCTTAACACGTCCTAGAACTGATTATTCAAGACAAAAAGAAAGGACAGTCTTGCAGTTTATCACTGCTGTTACTACTTACAACTGAGGAGTTCTCAAATGTTATTATTAGCTAAAAGCATTACTTCATTTACAACCAGAAGTACGCATTGTCAGTTATTCAACCTAGTACCTCCACATAAAACACCATAGGACCCTTATAATAGGTCAGTCTAAACATTTCTGCAAAATGAGGCCAAACACTCAAGACCCATGAAGAGGAGAAACAGACCAGGACAATGTTATGTGGATTATTCACCTTAGTTAAACAATTTTGGTTGCCTGTAAATCTTATCCAAAACTTATTCCCTTCTGCAGCTGATAGTACACAAGTGCCCTACCATTTCTTTCACAGCTTCACCTATTAATTAAGGCCTAATTGACTTACAATACAATTCATTTAGCCTGCCAGGAATGCCACAAAGCCTTCAGCTGCCTCAACAGTCCCTTGAAGAGATTTAGCAAAATAAGCTTTTGTTTGCTTTATTAAGTGACTGAATTAGGTGGGCCTAACTCAAATGGATTTGTAACAAATCCAAGCAGTGTTCTATAGCTTTTTTCTAGCCAGCTGCCTTATGGAGATCATGCTTTGGGTTTGTTTGTTGGTTTTGGGTGTGTGGGGGGGGGGGGGGGGGGGGGGGGGGGGGGGGGGGGGGGGGGGGGGGGGGGGGG
>JASSUY010022049.1:0-12209 GCA_032466535.1 Forpus xanthops
TGGGTTATTCCTGCTTCAGGTAAAGGTAAACCTGCTTGTGGGACTGCTTTTGCTCAGGGACCCAGATATACTTGGTGTGTAATGCAGGAAGATGGGGAAATCCAATGTGTACATCAAGGGGATTTAATTTTAAGGGAAAACAACCAATGAAGTCAATTTTATGCTGTTGCCTGCTATGTAGCAATTTCATAGTCCACCAATTAGATGTCTTCAGGTCACCAGTGACTGGCCCTGACTTCCCTCCAAACATCATCCCAAACAAGAATGAACTTTGATGAAACTAGATGAGTTTTGCAATAAAGGAACAATCAGTATTAGCAGGCAACAATCCAATACTGCAAACAGTCTCTCCTGCTCTGACAGACTGTTGTAAGAGATGGAGCCCAACATCATTGACCAGATGGGCTCAGCAGCTTTATAGGGATTGGTCCATGCACTGAGGAATGATCTCTCTCTCTCTCTGGGTGTTCCCTATGAAGATAGGATGCTAGAGTTGGGGGCTGTTCAGCATGGAGAAGAGAAGGTTGCGTGGAGAAGACCTCATAGCAGCCTTCCAATATCTGAAGGGGGCCTATAGGGATGCTGGGGAGGGACTCTTCATGAAGGACTGTAGTGAGAGGACAAAGGGTAACGGGTTCAAACTTAAACAGGGGAAGTTTAGATTGGATGTGAGGAAAAAATACTTTACTGTAAGGGTGGTGAGGCACTGGAATGGGTTGCCTAGGGAAGCTGTGAATGCTCCATCAGTGGTGGTGTTCAAGGCCAGGCTGGACATAGCGTTGGATGGCATGGTTTAGTGGGAGGTGTCCCTGCCCATGGCAGGAGGGTTGGAACTAGATGATCTTGAGGTCCTTTTCAACCCTAACTATTCTATGATTCTATATATATAAGAGTGATGGTATATTGAAAATGGGGGATCTGAGCCTGACATGAACGGTATGGAATAAGGGGTGGATACTGCCACGGGTTCAGCAGTACCAGTCACTTTCCTTTTTCTTAGTAGCTGGTGCAGTGCTGTGATTTTGACTTTCAACCTGGGAACAATGCTGGTAACACTGATGTTTTCAGTTGCTGCTCAGTAATGTTTAGTCTGACCAAGGACTTTCTGAGTTTCATGCTTTGCAGGGAGGAAGGGAAGCTGGGAGGAGGCAGAGACAGGACATGTGACCCAAACTGACCAAAGAGGTATTCCATATCACAGCACGCCATGCCTACTACATCAACTGGCAGCAAAGCAAACTTGCTGAGGGCGCACTCAATCCCACTGTCCATGTCACTGACAAAGATGTTGAACAAGATTGGTCACAACACCGATCCCTGAGGGACACCACTCGTTACTGGTCTCCAGCTGGACATTGAATCATTGACCACAACTCTGTGTGCAGCCATCCAGCCAGTTCTTTATGCACTGAATGGTCCACCTATCAAATTGATGTCTCTCCAACTTAAGAGACAAGGATGTCATGTGAGACAGTGTCAAACGTTTTGCACAAGTCCAGGTAGATGACATCAACTGCTCTACCCTGTCCATCAGTTCTGTAGCCCCATCATAGAAGGCTACCGGATTGGTCAGGCAGGATTTCCCCTTAGTGAAGCCATGCTGGCTGTCACCAAGCACCTTGTTGTTTTTCATGTGCCTCAGCATGCCTTGCAGGAAAATCTGCTCCGAGATTTTGCCAGGCACAGAGGTGAGGCTGACTGGGCTGTAGCTCCCTGGCTCATCCATTTTGCCCTTCTTGAAAATGGGGGTTACATTTCCCTTTTTCCAGTCATCGGGAACTTCTCTTGACTTCCAAGATTTTTCAAATATGATGGACAGTGCCTTAGCAACTTCAGCTCCTTCAGGACCCGTGGATGGATTTCATTGGGTTCCATGGACTTGTATACGTTCAGGTTCCTATGATGGCTCAAACCAGATCCTCTCCTACACTGGGTCCAAGGTCTTCATTCTCACAGTCCCTGCATCTGCCTTCCAAGACTTGGGTGGTATGGTCAGAACATTTTCCAGTGAAGACTGAGGCAAAGAAGTCATTAAGAACCTCAGCTTTCTCCATATCCATGGCAGCCAGTTCTCCCGATAGTTTCTGAAGACGGCCCACGTTGTCCCTAGCCTGTCTTTCATTTGCAATTTACCTATAGAATCCCTTTCTGTTTTCCTTAAAATCCCTAGCCAAATTAAATTCTAAGTGGGCCTTTGCTTTCCTAACCTGTTCCCTAGCTTCCCACACAACATCCCTGTATTCCTCCCTGACCACCTGTCCTTGCTTCCACCTTTTAGAAGTCTCTTTTGTCCTTCGAATTTTCCTCAGCAGCTCCTTGTCTATCCAAGGAGGTCTCCTTGCCCTCCTGCAGCACTTCCTTCTAGTAGGGATGTATCACTCCTGAACTTGCGGCAGATGATCCTTGAATATCAACCAGCAGTCCTGGGCCCCCCTGCCCTCTAGGGCTATATCCCATGGAATCTTACTCAGCAGGTTCCTGAAGAGGCCAAAGTCAGTTCTTTTGAAGTCCATTGCAAAAGCTGAATATTTGGAGAGTTGGGGAACATTACAACCTTCTCCTTTTTCTTTTTTTCCTTCTGAAAAATCAAAGAATGAATTTACAGGAACCCATGCAGAAGTCTCCTGAAAGTACCTATAATGAAAAATTTAGTCAAATTTTCAAGAAGTAAGTACTAGCATGTGTGGTCGTTGCTTCAGAAGAGGTCAGGTGTGCAGCCTTCCCCCTTTCAGAGAACTGTAGCCAGAGTTCCCAATGCGTTCAAGCATGCATCAGTTTGTAACAACAGGGAGAAGAATGAAGATGCTCATCTCACTGGCACTGCTCGGCTTTTAAAAATTATTCCAAATAAAGCAACACTCTCCAACCTCCAACAAAAGAGGGAGAGGTTGGGTTCTTTAAAAGAAAAATACTAAAAATATCTTCAATTTCAGTTATCTTTAAAAAAGCTGGAGAACATATCCTTAGTCCTCTTCAGTCGAATCCACTAGAAAAAAAGCGATAAGGTATAATGTGTAAGATGAATGCTTAAGACACTGAAATAACTTCAAGAATTAGGGAACAGGAATACTCAGATGCCAATACAAGATGACACTGAGACCACAAACACAGAAAAAAATATCCTGAACCATTAGAATACCATTACCCCTTCTCATAGCACCTGGACTTTTACCTTAATTCTTTAAGAAACTTCTCCTCATGTTATCTTGTTTATTCAACTGTTGTAATTACAACAGGAAAGGAGAAAACTGGTGATTCATTGTATAACACTGAAGAAGTCATTCTACTTCCTTATTTAACACTAACTCCCTACTTACCTCAAGGGTAAAAATCAAATAATGACACAACACTAAGCCATGACTGGTGCCAAGTATTATCCATTCCTATTGCACTTCAGACAAACACGTAGGATAAGAGAGTACATATAACTATGCAAGTACATAGAGATAAGAGGGCACATACATCTGCATATCATGAAGTATATACTAAGATATTCCCCTGAAAGCACTGTGTATTGTTTGGGGGTTTATTTTTTTTAATGTTTATTCTATTTGAGCCATCACTCCTCAGATATTTCAGTCATTAGTATTAAAATAATTCAATTTAATTTCCTTTTGGTTATTAGCAGCAGCTCTACAAAGAGTACTTATTTCTGCACTTGTTATGCCAAAACACATATTTTTGGTTGCAGACCAAAATGAATCCTAACCTGCACCTTCTCTTCAAGTAATGTTTCCACTTCTCCAATCTTACACAAAGTACCCACACTATCTTACAACAGGCGTATTACCCCACCTTTTAGTAAGCTTACTTCACATGGAATAAATTTTGCCCTCCTACCCCTCAGTTTCCCCTCTCTACTTTCAACTGTAGCTGTAAATTACATTCAGAAACAAAACATGAACTTTGTTCCATGTTTGACGCTAAAGCCATGACACAGCTTATAGATAAAAACATCTAAAGTATGTGATGTTGTCTGGATGCCTTTGTTGTGAACCAGGCACCCAAGCTCCCAATGCTGTCCATGGAAGTCAGTTTATGACAGTTCCACTCTAGTGACTGAAGACAAGTGTCTCCTCATGGTTAAAATCCCACTCCAAAAGTGGCAACTTATCTATAAGACAGCTAGGGTCACCACTCCTTTCTATAACCTCTTTGAATAGGCAGTTTACTACATTTTTAGAGCAACCATTCGCAGCATGGTTTCTTGCATTTCTCCCTCATGTGCTGGTATTGAACGCTCAATCTGACTCAGATTAACCATTTCACATTTATTGTATCTGCCCATTCAGATTTCTCACCATTCTACTTCTGTTTACACAATCAGACTTTGAATTTAAGGGAAATACCCTTGTGGAAGAATATTAATTCAGCAAGAGAAAGGGAAAAAAAGTGTAAACACCAAAATCCAAGAAATAACAGGAAATTACAGATTTTATAGAAGCCTAGTAACTTCTACACGGCACTCTGGCTTTGGAGTAGGTGGAATGCGATGAGCAGATAGGCAATATATGGTAGAATGTATCAATCCTCAGAAGGATACACTTGGTAGTAAAAGACAAAATGTTTAGGAAAATGGTGCTAAACCTGCAAGGTTAAAAAAAGAAAAGTGGGAGAGAGATAAAGAACAAACCCTCTTACTGATGTCTTTTCCCTTTATTCAAGCTAGGATATCCCTGTTCATCAGCAAAAGAAAAATACATAATGACTTTTCATGGGAAGGGGAAAAAATACAGTCACTATTTGGTTTCTAGCTGTCTGGCTAAGTTTAAAGTTACAAACCATATTTACCTTAAGAATCTGAGCTTTGTTTGAAAGTTTACTTTATAAAGCCCCGGAGCTGAGAAGCTAGCAGAATAAGCCGTGTATTATCATTGTCAGTGTAAATTACAGGTTTTGTTTGCCATAGCAATGACATGCTGGCCAAGAGTCAAAGGAAAGTGAATAATTTAAAACACTCAATCAGTTACATTCTGAGAGAGCTTGTTTAGTGTTTAATAAGCTCTCCAGGGATGGAGAAATCACTAAAGCACATTATCTTGACATGAGCTAAAATGGTCTTCTCTCATCACAACATTTACGGGAATTTGACATGAATGCATTAGATAAAGACAGGTCTGTACATACACACACACACGCATAAAACATGCTCATATTTCTGCATTTAAGTATATTGAAACATTTTATTTAACAAGTTGCATACCTGATGCTCTTTATTGCATTCCATCTTTGAACTGAAATGTCCATGTTCTTTAAAATTTCTATATGCATTTACACATTCATTTATATATTCACTCATCCATCTACACTCTTTGCAGGGGCTCTTGTTTTATATATTAAGAGAGGACACAATCAAATATGTCATGCACAGTGCATCATAAATGGAGAGTAAAGACTGTCCAGGAACTGGTTTTTAATGTAGCTCACATTATGAAGAAGAGCCTCTGTTAACATAAAAACATGGTGCCTCCAAAACAAAAATTGGATCAAAAAAGCTTGATGTTTTTTTCCTTGATAAACAGGTTATGACATTGGCTTTTACCATTTGGCCTTCTTCAACCTGGAGAAAAGAGGCCTCATGAAGAAGTTATGGAAGCCTTCCGGTACCTAAAGGGGTCAACAAGATAGCTTGAGAGGGACTTTTCATTAGGGCGTGTAGTAATAGGACAAGGGAGAATGGCTCTAAACTGACAGAGATTTAGATTAGGTATTAGGAAGAAATTCTTCACTTTGAGGGTAGTAAAGCACTGCAACACATTGCCCAGAGAAGCTGTGGCTGCCTCATCCCTGGAGGCGTTAAAGGCCAGACTGGATGGGGCTTGGAGCAGCCTGGTCTAGTGGGAGGTGTTCCTGCCTACAGCAAAGCAGTTAGAACTAGACAATCTGTAAAGTCCCTTCCAACCCAAACCAGTCTATGACTCATTCTATGATTCTATGAAGTTTCTGAGCCCAAGAGTTTAGGAAATTCTGCTAAGCTTTTAGATGCAAAACAAAGACATTGAAATTGGAATCACAGAATGGTCCTATGGTGCTGCTGCACATGGAATGGTCCCTGGTGCTGCTGGGCACCTTTCCAGAATGTGTTCCATCAGCTTAGGTATCTGCACCATCTGCTGCTTATCCCTCGCATGAAGAATACAAGAACGTTTGAGCTGTTGTTTCTCACTGAAAATAGAATTTTGTTATGTGATTTTGCCATTTTCCTTCTTTTTCAAACAAACTAGATTTGATTTGGCTAAGCTTTATCCTGAACTTTTTTATGCTGTGTCATTTTGAACTGTTGCAGGTTACTGAAGTGAGTAAAAAAAGTGAGCCACAGCTTGAATCCTGTACACTTTCACTATTTGATAAACAGGAGTTCTTACTGCAAGCATACAAAATAAAATGAAATAAAATCTCATCTCCCAGGATATCGAACAAAAAAAGCTGCAGCCTCTAAAGTATGTGTTGCACATAGCAACGTGTTGCATTTCTCTCTTAAAAAACAGAAGCATATTTCATACCTCCATTTTCTTCAGTAACATTCCGAAAAGACCAGAAAATCTCTACCTGAATTAGCAAAAAAAGTATTAGGAAATATTAAAATGAATTTTAGTAAAATTAGTTTAGGCAATCTTTTTATTCTCTATTACCAAGTCACTGTAAAATGGGAATGGCTGTTATTAGTGCCCTAAATACATGAACAAATACGAAAAAATTAAATTAGGATGTTTGGGATTCCTAGCAGGGGAATGGAGCAATAGGAAAGGAGGTGGCAATGCCTGTTCCTGGAGGGGGTGGCAGATCAACCAGAAATGTAAAATTCCTGACCTGCTAACCATAAGTTCCAAGGTTTCAGTAGCTGTCATCTATTTACATTGTTGAAATACTTAATTCATTAGAGTACATGAGCTATTTTTACACACTTCAATTTCTCCACACTAGTTAGCTAACATCCTAGGAGTTTACATCTTTTTAAAACATACAAACATTCTGCTTAAAAGGAAATGGTGTAAAATACCATCAGAAGACATTCTAGACTTTAAAACCCCTAATATTTACATAGAGTCTCTACTTTAATCATGTTGCATCCTCCTCTTAGAATATTTACAAACTTCAGATTATCATTTGCAATAAAGTCCCAGAAGCATTAGATTTGTTTGCTCTTTAGTTTATCCAGAGAGCCATTTGGAGTATGCAATTCTTAATCATCTCTAGGCAAAATTTCAACATAGAAAAGACTCTACAACAGCAGCAGCAATGCAGGCCAGGATGGAGAAGAAAACAAGAAAACTGATACCCAAGACCCAGAGAAGAAACTCATCCCAACAGTATGAACCAATACAGCCTATATTAAATAATAATATTAAAAGCCCGAAGGAAAAAAACAAAAACAAACCTCCAATGTCAACAGACAAAAGTGTTCAAGGCCAGGCTGGATGGGCTTTTGAGCAACCTAGTCTAGTGGGAAGTGTCCCTGCCCATAGCAAGGGGGCTGGAACTAGATGATCTTTAAGGTCCCTTCCAACCCAAACCAGTTTGTGACACTATGACTTAAAGAATTCTATATTTTGAGGAAGCTCAAATCTAACCCCTGTTAGAAGTCTCAGCTGAGGGAACATCCCATCTTCTCAGCATTAGAAAACACAGGCTGAACCCAAATGTTACTGTGGCAACGAAACTAGTCAGTTCACAACTCTTCTCAAAATAGCTCATACCATCTGCTGCACAGGTATGGCACACAGCAGACAGGTCAGAACTGGTTAATCATGCCACTGTGTTTAGAACCAGCTGAATTATTGGTGGTTGTCCTTACAATACCTTAGAACTCCGGACATCTTCCTGTAGAAAGATGCATCACACAAAGGTCAATGTTTTCTTACATGAGGTAGGGAGAGTCAATGCATGAAGAGATTGCTCCATTTCAAATTCTGGGTGGCAATTTAATGAGATTTCAGATCAGCAAATCTGTAAGTGAAGGAGACAGCTACACTTCTGGAAAACATCCCACAATTCTAGTGCTGAGAAGCCAAAGGCAGACTAGGATCAAAAAAGCTTTCTCCCAGTGCCCTGATGGCAAACCAGACAAATACAAGTTTAATACAGGAAGAAGATACTAATTTTGTCAGCAGCACTAGTTGAGACTACAAACAAAATAGTCTACTGAAAACTGAGCATCAGACAGATCTTAATTCAGAGCATGGAAAACTAAGTTCTCCCCTTCCTCCCCTCCTACACCCCTATCCAACTCTTGTAACAAACACCCAAACCAGCTCCTGAATTAGTTCTGAGGAGTACATTTAGCCAGAATTTTCTCAAAAATTCTGTATTCACACACTTGAACATGAGCAACACTCCACTGATACTTGAAAAGATTATCTACCTAATTTCTCTACAAAATAGGCAGAAATTGGGCACATTTTCAGAGGTCAGAGCTACACACCTGTACACTTTATTCAAAGCTTCAAAAATATGTCTTAAGCTGCTCATTAAAAAAACAGATCAACTGCTATAGGGAAACTAATGGCAGGTCTGCTAAGAACAAGTTCCTAAAGCTCAGCTGATCTAGAGAAGGACAAGTCACTGTATTAGGAGAAGGTAAGACCTAAAAGCACAGATTTCAGCCTTCAGTCATGGACGGATGGCAGAAGCCACTGGCTCTCACCCAGCACTCATTACTTCAGGGGACTGAAGTAACATGCAGCAGTAGAGTCACTGCTGGACATGTGAAAAGGAAGGGAAAAAAGGATGAGTTCACTTGTGCTGAAACGTTTGTTAGCATTCCATAAGGAATAACTACCCATGCACATGTGCTCCACGTCCAGCAGCCCGTACGCATCCCTTTGAAATCTGCTCTTCAGCGGGACAGCTGCCAATCATGGCACACAGACATGCTGCAACCCTGTTGCTTAAAGAGGCTGCAGAAGCCATTTGGAGTTTCTCACATCATAAAAGTGTCACATGTAGTTTTATGGTGGTGGAATACGAAGACGTAACAGCCATGCACTGACTCTACTCTGACACGTAACAGTGGATATTAGTTGATATGCATCAACAAACACACCGAGGCAAAAAACTCCACCTCAAACAGGACACATCCTCACAGCATTTTATGCTGGTATGATGGCCAACTAAAGGAAAAACTCCCATCACTGAAGAATTTATGATACAAAATGTATTTAACTCCTTAGTGGTTACTCAGAATCACAGAACAGTTAGGGTTGGAAAAGACTGGAACTCTAACAAATCAGCAGAAGGACCAAATTTCTTAAAATGTGCTCTACAAATCCGATTCATATTTAGGAGACAGGGCTCCACAATAAGGATATAAGTCCTTGCCCCTTCTGACCTGCATCACTCTAGTCCACACATAACTAGTTACAAGATTGATGGGATCACCTGCATGTGCACAAAGTCAACTTACTGGGAAAAAAACCTATGGGACAACTGAATGAGTTCACACTTCAGTAGAGTAAGACATACAGAAGCTACCAAATAGAGGATATTTAATAATTTCCTAGAAGCCTCTTTTTCAAAAAAGTCATACATGATTGATTTTTATCGATGTTAAAAGAAAAGGGAGAAGAACGGGTTTTCCCCCATATATTTATAAAAAGGAAGAAAAAAACCCTAAGTTACTCCATGGATTTCTACAAACTCCAGATGCGTTTTCCTGGTTTTTGCTAACATGGGTGACAATCAAAACAATATAAATAGGTTTCCTCTTGAAACACTTGTTTTCGTTCCTTCTGCTAACAGTATTTGTGATTTCACTTACTCTGGTAAAGAAACTAGCTCAGATTTCTCAAGTCTTCGGGGTGTTAGTTGTTAACAGTACTAATTATGGAGGGCTTTAATAAAAAAGAAAGCTAGAGCTGGCTTTTATCTATTTTTAGAAGTTCAACACAGCATACTTTCCAAATTTAAGTAAGATTGTAAAAGCATCTGTCCTCCTTCTCCCAAAAATAAGCTACTTTTGCTGGCATAATACAACTAACTTATAAATTAGTTTTGCTTTCTAATCTCACATAGGGCTTACCATCTCAAAATTAAAACACTAGACCATAAAATCCCAGAGCCAGAAAAGGACAGAGAGAAGCCTGAACAAAATTAAAATGTCATCCAGTCAATTTTCCTTTTCCATGCAAGGATTAAGATCCCCACAGAGTACATGCCATAACATGACCAATCAGTTGCTGAGTTACAGTTCTCCAAGGACCCCACCACTCTTCAGAAAAGAGGCCATACTTCTGAAAGCAAATGTGGTAGGAGATATTCTCACAGGTTTTGATAAATCATTTTTCAATAGAAAGAAAACCAACTGCTTTCCTCCTAAGCATTTTTTGAGAACATATACTCAGGATTGAAGTTTTGAGCTGCAGGCCAAATAAGTTCCAAAGAAGAAGCCCTACAGGACCACATTCAATTCTGACCATCCCAACACTCTCACTTAAAACTGATTATTTAACTGGAGGCACAAAACTCAGGTAACAGAAAGAGGTACCTATGTTATCCCCACATCACATAGTTTGCTTACAGTTGTGTTCACAGGGCAGAAATGCTTCTATGACTACAGTTAGCAGGTTTCCTCAGCACCAATCTCGTGCTGGAAACACTATTTTGAATGACACTTGTTTCCAGGACTGCTATTTGTTTCACTAAGAAGTAAATCTTAAATTGCATTAAGCCATAAACATTCTTGTTAACTTAACGTGGTAAAAAAAAAAATCCACAAAACAGAATATTAGAAAATAGGAGGCTTTAATTTTTTCCTCTTTTAAGATGAAAATATGAACAAAGGCAGGTTTGCGTTTTTTGCATCCAGATTTTTCCCTCTGTTCCCTGGCGGAAAGGCTCTGAACCTTGCACATCACCTTCCACTCCCTGTGAGTGCTCTTTGGACAGACATTATGAAGGAGCTACAAGATATGGGCCACATATAGAAAACCTGAATAAATGGAGCACGCATTTTTGTCTTTAAATAAATCAGTCCCTCAGAAGTGTACCAATTATGTGGCTAACATTAGGGCAACAAATTTTCCCTTGCCTTCCTATTGCCATATGCCTGTCATCTTTTTCCTACAGTTTCCACTCACTATTTCAAACATATGTTGCCACTTACGTGCCAAGAAAGGAATCTCTGAATTACTCCCTTCATATATGATGAAATGGCAGACTGAATGGAGCCAGAGAGCACACCATTAGCAGTTATTCACACTTCTGTTTTCTCTTAACTTCCTCTTCTCCAAAGTTTATTCCTCCAGTGCAAGAGGATGTAAAACTATAAAGCCATCCATGACTCATGCTGCAAAATATATAGCTGCAGCCATCTACCAGAGCAGCAATTTTTGGATTTTTTTTTTAAAAGGCCACCTTAAATAAACTTTTTCTCCTTTCAGTTTCCAGATGGAGGATACTTTTGTGAATTGCTTACCCAAGCATCAACACTGGTGATCCAACATTCTTTTCTTGTAAACTCACTGTTCCGTTTACCAGTGGTTTGCAGCCTCTCTCCCTGCAACTCTTGCTTCCCAGGGTCAGCCTGGGTGCACATGTCACAGTTCCTGAGCAGCAGATCCCAAAAAGCATCTATAGTATTACCTGTGCTCTTCTTTTTCTCCTCAAGACCATGAAAAGATGAAGTCATGCACATAATTATTCAAAGGATGGAGCAGGGTGGGCGAAGGAATAAATCACAAAAGATAAATGGAGGGAAAAAACATAACACACAACCAACCAAAAAGCAGTTTGATGACTTAAATTCCCACAATGCCAGGGCATCCATGCTCCTAAGAGTGGCTCTTCCAGCACCCTGAAAATTCAGCTGAGTAACAGTCCATAGAAACCAGTACCTTGAGCACTCTAATAACTCAGTGGAAAAAAAAACTGTCCACTGAAACTGATACCAGCAGCTACCTTTCAACCTTGCTAAAGTTAAACACAGGTAACTGGAAGTTACTGCATCAAGAAATACTTATTTTAAATCAGGTTAAAAATAAGTCAGTGTTTCAAGAAGGAGTCATAGAATCATAGAATAGTTAGGGTTGGAAAGGACCTTAACATCATCTAATTCCAACCCTCCTCCCAGGGGCAAGGACACCTCCCACTAAACCATGTCACCCAAGGCTATGTCCAACCCGGCCTTGAACACCTCCAGTGATGGAGCATTCACAACTTCCCTGGGCAACACATTCCAGTGCCTCACCACCCTTACAGGAAAGAATTTCTTC
>JASSUY010022049.1:12378-22722 GCA_032466535.1 Forpus xanthops
GCTATGAGGTCTCCACGCAGCCTTCTCTTCTCCAGGCTGAACAGCCCCAACTCTCTCATCCTATCCTCATAGGGGAGTCAAGGACAAACAGTGTAAAAGCAGGTGTGCTGGATAGTATCAAGAGAAGTTACCAAAAAAGCCCTTTTTCTGAAATAAAAAGTATTACTAAACTGAGTTTAAATAAAACTAATACCTTCACTATTTTCTTTTTGCATGTTCTTGTACTAATTATCAGCATCAAAGATGCCATGTTTTGGGTTGGTTTTTTTTGTGTTTGTTTTGTGTATCTCTTCACATTGAGATACAGGCGCAGGTTTCCCAAGGAAAAAAAAAAAGTGGAACCGTGTATTTAATGCCTGAAAATTACACAATTGGAGGCAAAAGAATTAGATTTTGTCTCCATTTAAATTCTCTAAGAGCATTATGAAACTAATAAAGATGCACAGCCTGAAACCTGGTATATTTTTCATTTTGTAAAGTCATTGTCAGTAGCTTAAAGGCATGGGTTTATGCTCAGAATGGAAACTATACAATGTGTCTTACTTTTACACCATGTTTTGTTATCTAGTGACTCTTCCTGGACATGCTTGGTTATTTTTCCCTGGTTTTTAAACATAATTGTTATCCTGAGGTATTAAGTTTGTTACTTCCAAGGTGTTCTATGAAACCCACTTCAATTCATGCAGAGTAACAACACTTCTCCCTAATTCTAGCACAACAATGAAATGACATTATGCTGTTCTTATTACTCTTTAGCGCCACAGATTTCTGCCCTGATAGCAACCCCATCTTTTCTTGAAGTTAAAAAGCAACTATCGTATTTCTTAACAACCAGAAATACATTAGAGAGTAGCACAGACCCCCATATTTCTGCTGATTCAGCGGTGAAAAATGAAGAAATCTTCACCACTTCCATCACTAACATGAACAAAAAGGGCCTCACAACACAATGTTCTTTGTAAATTGTTACTTTCTTTAAAAAGCTTATAAGGAAAGTAAATAGGCAGCAGGGTAAAGCAGCAACTACTGAGACCCAGTAAGTTTCCAATGACCCACTGTTAGTGAGGGGATGCAGAAGTTCTTGGGTCCTTTGCAGAAAAGTGAATATTCAGGCTTAAGACAGAGAGGCCAAAAAGCAGGAAAGTCACCTGGAAGCTCTGTTGCCAAAAGAGAGAATTCTCATGGGCTGATGTTTTTACTACCAACATTCAGGTGGTGTAGATTTTGTTTGCTTGTCTGGGCTTTTGGTTTGGTTTCTTGTTTTGTTTTGGGGTTGTTCTGTTTGTTTGGGTTTTTTTATTATTATTTTTAATGAGGTCTCACTTCCCACAGAATAGGGACTTGCCTATTTATTTTATTTAGGATCAGGTTTACGAAGTGCAGGTTCATTAAAATTAGTCTGAGATCACACAAAATACCATGACAATCAATGAAAGAGCAAACTCTGGTATCACTTTCATATAGCTTGAGAACTATAAACTCTGCATCACACCTTCCACCAAAAAAAGGTCTTACTAAAAACCAGATCAGCGCTGAACTGGGCCGATTAAAGTTGCCAGACACGTAACAGTTTTGAACATATGGTCCTTAACAAATGAATAACTCTAAAAAGTAGTTAAATTAGCTTAGAAATGCATATTTAATATTCCATAGCCAAAAAAAAGTTTCTTTTCAGTATTTTTAAGAGCATCACTTTCCAATAAATTAAAACTATAGGGAAAGAGGAAATTGGTCTGCCTCCTTAGAATTCATTAACAACAGGAATTACACCACATGAAATTTCTGCAAATCAGTCTATAAATGTAGCCGTAAAGCTCTTCTGGTTCTTTTTGTTTGTTCCAATTAAGTACATTTACAGAAAGAAGGTAAACTCTTAACGAATTTTAAATCCTAATTTTCGCCAGCTATACCCTTCCCAAGCAAATCCCATCCGCAGTCTGTTATTTCACTTCTTAGTTGTTGATAGGATGGCTAGGAAATTGTTAATCTTGTACAATTACATCTTCCATACGCAACTGCTATTTAGCATCCCACCCTAAGCGTACAATCAACCAATGAAGACTTTGCTCTGATTATGTCATGCAGATATTTGATATCACATTTGAGACCTCTTTTGGATGTAAAGACAAGTATAGCATAGTGACTTTGCAAATGAGATGATGTAATGCTACTTTGGAAGTAACAAAACATCTGAGCATGTGCACTGTGAACCACACAATTCAAAATCCTAAGTACATTTCAGTCTGAACCATTCACTTCCTGGAGAGCTGTGTCTCCCTTTCTTGTTTGCTGTGCAGCTCTTACAAACTTTCTGACCCCAAAAACAGAATCACAATTTTCTTCAGAACTATTTACACAAAAAAACCCAGAACCAAACTCACCTTCATTTAAAGTTAATACATTCTTAAAAACAAAACAAAACAAAAAAAAATCCTCTCCCAACTTGTATTTATGAGTAAGAACATGAAAAATGCTTTCTGGATAGCTTTAATCAATGCATACGCCCAAAAGGCAGCTGTCAAAAGAACACCTGCAAGGTTTGTGCAATTCTTAAAAGTTATATGTGGAAATCCAACTCGTATCAATGCACCTATGGCTTAAGACTTATGAAGGTGTTTAACTTGAGACTGACATTATGTTGCAAGTGAACACATACCCAGCAGGTTCATGGCTCATCAGTATAGAAACAGTAACAGCCTATGCTTGTCATAAGACCACACACACACACCCATAGTTTTTAAGAGACTGTCCCCTTACGTAGCTTTATATAAAGCAGTTTTCCTATCTCTGAGATCAATGAAGAAGTGTTTTTTAAAAGAGAAAAAAAGGTTACTTGAAGTAAAATATTCAAATATTCACTGGAAGAATCACAAAACGTAGTAACATAATTCTATTATCAACTCAGTTAACTTGCTGATGAGGCTGCTATGAATAGCAAGAAAGACAAAACAATGTCAGAGTCAGAAGAATTAAGACAAACAAACATATCAAGCCCAAAGCTCTTCTGGAAAGCAAAGTGAACATTCTTCTGGTGACCACTTTCACTATCCTCAATGCCATGCAATTGACAGCAATAAACTGGCCCTATTTGAAACAAAAGATTCCTAAGGTAAGTCCATGCAGAAATGCGAGACACTACCACTTTCCTTTCTAAATTCAGATTAATGCTAAGTAAAAAGCATGGTTTTGAGACGCTGTGGGGACTACTTCTTGATGCCCGACCATCTCCCTTTTCCGTTTACCTCCCCAGGGAACAAAAATGCTATCATAAGCCTCCCTGCATTCCAGTACAAACGCTAAAAACGCCTTTTAATCATTCCTTCCCAGTCACTTCATCAGACACTGGCACCTTCACACAGTCCTCCCTCCACCTTCCAATAATTCTCTCATGGATTTTCTTCTTTTAACATGACAACAGCAAATGGGAGTATCACCTGACAAATATTAGCCTCTTTCATTGTTTTTGGCTCCAAGATGCACTTAAAAATCAGAGATGAGCATAGAATAGCAAACAAACAGAAAAGGCTTGTTAATAGCTAGTGAAGTAGTTAAATAAAATTAAAAAACCAAACAAACAAACCAAAACGTTACTGCACAGGGTGATTGATTGGATCTCCCTGTTCCCCTGCAGTTATGAAAAGAAACAAGTTATTATACTTGCAAAGGGATCCACAAACATGACTTCCCATCTTCCTTTTGAATTACTTAAGATAATGATGTTATTCCCTGAAGGCTGTACGAATTCACTGCCAAAAATGGGCCACTTTCCTGCTTTTGAGAAATAGCTAAAATAGAGAAGATGCTTCCAAGAAAGCATTTTCTACAATACTGAAGCAAAATTAATGAGTCAAAGTTTGGTAAACAACCCAAATTCTCTGACATCAATACATGTGGAACGTATACTGGTATGGCATTTAAAGCTAAGGTACCACAAAGAGCCCACAGTCACTTCTAAAGAATAACTAGCTGGAAGAAAATTAAAACCCTTTAGAACCATAAGAGCTTCAGAAGTATCCACAACTCCTTTTTGTGTATTTGCATATGCAAATTATACAGAGCAGTTCTGAAAAGGTCTGGAGGAATTTCAGAATTCACTCCCATTCAGACCCTGCTCTCCTGAGGAAAGCGACTAATAAGGGTTTGCAGAAGCTTCTGAGCCATTAATGTTTCTGCTCCAGGGCTATCTATTCCCCATCAGAACTGCTCCAAGAACTCTAACCACCCATCACACTGACCACTGAGCAAACTATACATAGCAACATCTTTTGGGCATGACTTGAACTGATGCAGATATACATGGATAGCTGACAAAGCTCCAAGACTTCACTTACATTCCCAGGCCCCAAGGTCAAAGGCACTTTGTAACTCTCAAATAAAGCATTTATTCTTGCCAAGCCCAGCATAACCTTGCATCACTCTGGACACATCTTAGGCTTCTAGCAAAGTAACTCCTATTTTACAGAGTTGGAGCCATGTATACTCCTCAACTTAGCAGCAATATGAAGGAGGACTGTTTTGTTGTATGTGAGAATTGCCTTTGCTCACCTACTGCGGGGATTCTGAAATACAAGCAAATAAAATCAGAAAAATAAGGTAAAACAGAAATGCAAAGCACAAAAATCACTTGTCCCAAAACACAGACACCTTCGAGTACAAAAAGCCAACCTGAATCAAATTCTGAGGTCATGTACAACTGTGTCTTAAGCAACACAACTTGCATTAGGGATTCAGAAAATACTCTTTTGCAGCTTCTAGTTCTAGGTCTCCCTTTATCATACATGGAATCCATACACTTCTTTATGTATCACTTTAAAAGCTAAAGTAAATAAGTGTCACCTTCTACAAAAGGTTGCAAGTGCTATCATAAGTAGCATATTATAGGAACTAGAATTGCTTCTCTCCCTCTGCCATTGCTACTGGCCAGAGTTATGCACAAATATTAACTTATACAAACAGTTATGTATTTACTGCATGGGGGACAGGGAAGACACATGGAGAACAACTCAAAGATTAACAAATTGAGCTTACTTAAATCTTTGTTCTATAGCATCACCTAAGGGTACAAAGGTCTATGTCATTTTGTTGTACTATCCTTGACAGGAAAAAACTGCTAAATTACAAAGATACACAAGAGGACAACCTGAAATTATATGTCCATTTAAGAAATCAGCTTGTTTTATTTTTTCCTGAGTAATAACACAGCCTGCCTACAAGTCGAATTGCTAACAATTAACAAATCCACCATAAGACTTCATAGTGGAAGAAGATGCTTCACCTCAAGATCTTTCTTATAAGGAATTGCATCACTACAAGAAAAAAATCTAATACATGCCTACATTTAATCAATTCTACATAGTTCATGATCACACACTTAACATACACACTTTTGTATTGACTGTAACTATCTTTTATCTAATTTATCTGAGTAATATTAATCTTTGTATTATGAGCTTCTGAGTTCACTACCCAAGGCAAACAGAAGCCAGAAACGATGCTCTGCCAGAATTCTCTCAACTAAGTTATCACAGGGAAAGGAACAGAAACTTTATCTTTACATCTAAAAATAGGTAACTGAACAAAACAGATTAAACAACTAAACAACAACTGAAAAAAAAAAAAACCCACAAAATCAAGCAGACCACAGAGCATTGAGGAAGATTGCAGGGAAGACTGTTTAAACAACATAAGATTTTTAGGTATGAAAAAGGAATTTGTCTTTTCTTTAGGTGCTGGAAAAGAATTACCTTAAATCATTACTTTGTGCTTGAGCAGAATTTTCAAGCACAAAGCAATCTGCACACTATTCAAGCATTCATCTCCTGAAAGACTTCCTCAGTAATAGTCCATCCTGTTAACATAACATTCAAAGACACGAGATCAATAAGTGTTCCCAGATAAGGACACAGCTTTAGTAGCACTGAGTTTAAGGAAATGGTTCTTAATGCTAACATGCCTCATGCAGGCTGCCACAAAAAAAAAATAAAGCCAAATTAATACCCTTTTGTATTTGTTCCCCTTCCTCACTCAAGGGTTTTGTGATTTTTTTTTGTTGCAGACTCTGGAGCTATGGAGTGTCTGAGTCTGTTAAATACATTTACCCAAGCCCAAGAGAATTCTTGAACAGTACCTGCTGTGGGCAAGACTAACACAAAGAACTACGTGTGACTACACACTAGGAGATCATGAGATTCTGTAAATAGTTTTCCAGACTAGAGAACTGAATCACAAACCTCAGCCTAATTTCCAAACCTATCAGATAGCTCAGCAATTCTGAATCCCAAAGGGATCAATGTTCTACAAGTTACATTGCATCCCTAGGAACCCACAACCTAAAACAGCCTGTATAGGATACATTTGCCTCTGTATTATTTCAATACAGATTCCTTGAACAAGCATCAGCAGGGACTAGCATATGGCTACTGAAATTACAGAGAATAAGGAAACCTTTCAAAGTGCATTTTTACCAGGAATCCTAAGGGGGGGGGAGCAGAGGAGGAAGGGAGAGACACATATGATTTATCAAGGCAGAAAATATGCCTTTTAATAGGCAGGTTTCATAACGAAAATGCCAGCATTCAGAAACCCAAAGAAGTGCAAATGGGCCCTACAGCATGTTTCTGTTTTACTCGGCTATTACAGGCAGCCCAACAAAAATACTTCCTCTTCTTGCAAGGTTTGCCTTCCTTAGCATCCACAGTCATTCTTCCTTACTGCCTTTCAGATAAGCTCTTTAACAGCTATATTTTCACTGGGTAAATCTGTAGGAGGCAAGAGAAGCATACTCAAGAGAATTATAACAATGAAACATAAGACTTGCAATACATTTTTTATCCAGGATTCTCTCAACCACTAAAAAGAAAAAGAAGTATGACAGCTTCATACTCCTCTATGTATAAAATCAATGTCTCCAGCTAATCTTCTTACAGTTTCTAAGCTGCATCCAAGTCCACATTCACCTAAGTGTGTGCTTCACAAGCCTGAGCTTTCAAAGCAGGCCACAGCTTCAAGTAACTCCTGCAAAATTTTTAACCTCTAAGAAACACACTGAATGCTAAATCCCTTCTGTGTGCTGGGCTTCACACTCCAAGGCATTGGTAGAACAGCAGCACCCAGCAAAAAGTGAAGAAACAATAGGTGTGAAGGAAAAAGATGGTCAGTGATAGGGAGAACCAAAGGAACTTGCAGCAACTTGATCTACTTCTCCATCTGCATCAAAGCTTTGAAAGAAGTATCCTCCACTGACACCATGTTCAATACATGTCTACAAAAAAAGTTGAGTCAACTTCACTCAAACCCTGTGTGTTTATTATTTAAACAAGAACTAAACTGCTCAGAAAGAGGTCTGATCACTTGGAACAAAATGACTGAATTCCCAGCTCAGGTTAACACATACAAAAGTTCCGAGACAGGGATTCATGTGGAGTGAGACATCAAGCTCAAAATGCCTCTGTCAACACCATTTCCCTGAAGCTCTACAAGAAGAATCCTGCTGTGACTAAATTTCAAAGGAGATGAATGAAGAAAAGTAGGCAACTAATCAGAGAGGGTCGCATATTTCTTCTGAGGGTTAATGACTAAAGGCCCACATTTAAAATGTGTTCTAATTCCAAGCATGTTCACAGACATGGAACTTAAGTGTCTTCCAAAGTATCTCACCGCAACAGTCTTCATATGATTACAACTCACTTATGCTATTGCATTAATACTGAAATGGCTGTCATGCTTCCAAAAATAGCCCAACTAGACAGGCATAGCGGGGAGGTGAGGAGTAATAAAACATTCTCGGTGCTGTATACCACAAACAAAACAAGCCTCCAAGCACAAACTGCTTCATAAAACACAATACAGTGCACAGTTGTGCTGTGCAGAAAGTCTTTTTCATAAAAAATTATTGGTCAAATATACAAGAGGAAGCCATCTCATGAGGAGACATGGAGTACTTGACAGGTCTCCTTAAAAGAGAAGTCATTAGTAGTTAATTGGTGAAGTCAGCAACTTCTTAAGGTGATGCCTGACAAAAAGGGATCTAATCATTCCTAATATCTGGCTGGGAGTTTTATTTGTATCTGCCAAAAAAGGGAGAATAATGGTAGCTACAAACAATAGGAGAGTTTTGGAAAAAACTTCTTCTGGCTGCCAAAAGAATTAAAAACATGCAGTAATGAAGACATGAATCTCTCTCCTTCCATGGTCCATAGCAAAAGACACATGAATCTAAAGAATGTTATCTTTAGACTTTTCCCCTGCTTCTCTTCCTTACTTCCACATGCAGTTTATCAGTTGTCAGTGCATTTCAGACTGTCATTTAGCCATAATAACCTCTATATTTCTCTTTGTAATTTTCCGCATAAGGATATAAGACACTAAAATACTCTTTACTAATGAAATCTAAGAGACTGTCAATCACAGTGCTAGAAATAAGAAAGTCAAATTGGACAGGTATTTTTGTCAGGATGTTATCAATCCAAGAAAATAATCTAAGAGTAAGCCTTCTTCCACTGAGTTAATGTCAAAACTCCCACAGATCTCAGAGACAAGGCTGAGCACACAGTGGAAAAAAAAAAACCTTGAAGTCACATGAGTTATTAAAACATTAAGCATCATATCTTATTTAGGCAAGTCATTAAAATTCAACCTGCCAATCTTGCATGTGTTGCAGTTCCCCAGTATTACTTGCAAAGCTTTAGCAGACCGCCTCCAAAAAAAGCAAATGGTTTTAATATAAACTGCTAATAAATGCTTTGACAGTATTTGCACTTCTATAGATGCCTATTTTCAGGATATAAAAGTAACCTAACAATTCAGACCCCACAGAGAACTTGAAAAGCCCAAGACGTGATCAAGAGTCTGATTCAGCCAAGCATTTTAATATATCATTAAAATCAGGCTTATGCTGAAGTCCTTTCCTTTTCAACAAAAATACACATGATTTAAGTGCTTTGTTGAACTGAGGCCCAAGTTCTAATTTCCTTTATTTATCTTAGATATAAAATGGCTAAAGGCAGGGGTCAAATGCTGCAATAGACAGGTTATGGGTTTAAGGACACTTGCTGCTATGGGGAAAAAAAAAGAACAGCCATTTAACAGTGGAAGTAAATGGAGGATTTTAGACAGCTTAGGATAAAGACTAAACAGCCTCAAAGTCTTTTAGCTTATTGGCCCTCTCTTTTCCCTGCCTGCTACAATCTTCCATCTTTCTAGCTTCTTGTTTTTTTCAACCTAAAATCCTGAGAGAATGTGGGCACAAATAGCAATATGCGATGATAAGCAGAGACTAGACGAAAGCCACCACAAGCAGGCTGCAGGAAGCAGCCCTGCATTGTCAGGGATGCACCAAATGATCCAAAATTTCTTCAGCTGTCACAATGCTTGCAAATACACCAAAGCTGAACAACTAGGCCTAGTAATTAAGGAAACTGAGCGGATTTTAGGGAGCAACGCAGAATAAGACAGGCATATGTTCTTGCCCAAAGGCTTTTTCTTTTCTTTAGTGAAAGCAACCAGTGCCATGATTCCACCTACAGATACTTGAAGGCACTGAAAGAAAGAAGTAAAAGAAGGCTTCCCAGCAACACTATGTGTTGCCTCAGATATAAATGTGCTTTTAATATTATAGTAATCCAAAACTTGGAATTCCAATGATATAGTTCTTTAACAGAGCTTGGAATAGTACTGCAATGTCCTTTATTAAGTTGTGATAATATAAGAGAAGGAAGTCAGGCCATTACACACTTGGCTGATGCACTTTGATAAAGCTGTTTTACAGAAGATCACAGATGCGTGCTTTTGTATCACAGAGGAGAAGTAATTAAAAAACTAGACGTTCATGCTTTGGCCATCCCAAGATATAAACATAGACTTATAAACTGAAGGATTTGCAATCCCTATTCCCAGCTCTAGCCTGCCCCCAGACTGCCAATAAACTTATCACTAGCACTATCTCAGCTGCATTCCTGAGCAGAACTGGGCTGTAAGGATGGATTTTTGACTACCAGCTCTTGAGAAGTCCTCCTCTACAAAGCTGCTTATGGTCTACGACAACTGTCTCATGTGGGTGGGCAAAACTGCAGATTTTCATACCGAGACAGACTAGAGAGCTAAGTTCTGCACAGGTGAAGGGGAAGATTCAATACAATCATAGAACAGTTAGGGTTGGAAAGGACCTTAAGATCATACAGTTCCAACCCCCCTGCCATGGGCAGGGACTCCTCACACTAAACCATGCCACCCAAGGCTATGTCCAACCCGGCCTTGAACACCACCAGGGATGAAGCATTCACAGCTTCCCTGGGCAACACATTCCAGTGCCTCACCACCCTTACAGTAAAGAATTTCTTCCTCAGA
>JASSUY010022053.1:0-40248 GCA_032466535.1 Forpus xanthops
TCCAGTCCCCTGATCATCCTCATGGCCCTCCTCTGGACTTGTTCCAACAGTTCCATGTCCTTTTTATGTTGAGGACAACTTGAACGCATAGAACTTATTTCCACTCTTCTCAGAAGTCCAGTTTATTCCTTTTCTACAAGACCCTTTCCTCAATTCCTAGCACAGCCAACTCCTACTCACTTTTTTTGTGATCTGATTTTTTAATGTTTCCAATTTTCAGCAGCAGGATAATACTGCAAAAGCACCACTATGTTTCCTATCTCTTACCTGCAACAGAGCAAATAGCAGCTTTAACTTCTTAACATCTCTGTTAACGCATGTGCCCTTTTCCCTCCCACATCATGATGGTTAACCTTGGTATGAGTCAGGTTAGGTCAAAGACATAGAGAGTAATTAATAGAGAGAAGTTTCCACCTCCCCTCTCCCCTTTTTTTTTCTTTTCTATTTTTAATTTATTTTGACTGATGACAGAATAAGAACATGGCTGTTAAAACAAAACTGCAAACTGCAAGACAGAAATACCTGAAGAGAACTGTAAGTACTGTAACTCTGTCAAACTCCTTAGAGTAGCATGCCACTGAGTCCACTTCTGAAGTATTTAAATAAGGTTGAGAAGAGCTCTTAAAATCAACAGAATACTTGTGGAAGTGTAAGGTAAATCAGTAAGATTCAGAACCAAGATCTTGGGAAGAAATGAGAAGTTACATTCGTACCGCAACAACAATGCACGAAAGACCAAGAATGAGAATTCTGGAAGCTATATAATAGAGGCCAGGAGGAAGCCATTTCACCAGCAATACAAAACTGGTCTGGCAGTCACAGTAGTTCTCCCACTGCTTTGAAAGTATCTATCTAGTATGAGACACAGAAGAAAGGTACGGGTCTGAACAAACCAGTCAGTTTTCCTGGCTCTGAAGTTCATTTCCGGTACTGCCAAATAAACCACAGCACAAATTATTCTGAGGTCTTACAAGAACACAGAACATTTGCAACAGAAGCCTTCTTCCTGCTCCTCTATTTTGCATCATCATGATGTACAATTTCCATTCTCTAACAGCAACATTTTATCAGCTGAAAAACTGTATAAGCAAATAGTTACAACTTGTATTTTTGTTTAAATATTAGCTCTAATAAAAAGAATGGTAGGAGAAAAAGTTAACAAAAGGCCATGCATGAACTTGAAGAGGTTCATTTATCATTTGGAAAGCTGTATGAAACCAAAACGCATAATTCCAATTTTTCATCACAGTAGTAAAAATTAAGATTAAGTGCTAAAATAAAGACTTACAACATTGATACATATTTTACCAGTGCAAGATAAAAATCTTGTAAAAGACAGCTGACTAAATAAGTGAGATATACATCTTATACATAAAAATGGCGTATTATAATACATTCTCTGCTTAAAAACAGGATAGAAGTGTTTGCTTTGGTTTTGTACCTTTATTTTAAAAATATTTTTTTATTTGGTGTATGTTACTGGTGAGCTCAATTTTCAGTGCTGAAGGATGTGAAAATAAAATTTACCCATCACAAAGGCAACAGCAAAGTCCTTTTTGACTCCATCTAGCCTGTGTAACTTGTAGTACTGAACAGAAAACAACAGCTAGAGAAAGAACTAGCCAGTGTGCCTAGTAAAGGAGAAGAGAGAAATCATTTTCTGTTCCATCATGTACCTACCTAATATGTTATCAGGAATTTCAACTGTCTTTTTAACTGATTGCTGCAACTCTGATTCTACAGTGGAAGCCAGGATTATGAGTGCTGTAATTCCTTGCAGCTTTACAACGTTGCAGACAGTTTTAGGTTTTGACCAAATGATACACATACAGCAAACATACATGCTCTCTGTCCCCAGTAATGCAGACGTGTGCTATCTCTAACTGGGACATCAAGGTCATCATTGCTCAAGCTTTCACAGTGTCCCTGCTGCTAACAATACGTTTTTCTTCCAGCAAAGTGGGAGGATGGCTGGCAGGAGGAAGACCTCTATGAAACTCCATCCATTAAGACCAAGTAAACTATACCTTACTGTCCCATACAACTGCTTGTTGTTGTTAAATAAGGTTGAGAAGAACTCTTATTTGTTGTAAGTGCTCGTTTCCTTCTCATGCTACTTCAAAATACTTTTGTGCCCACTAGACCTTGGGAAGAATATGTCATTGAGTCCTGCAAGAGCCACATGTTACAACTGGAAAAGAGCCCATGCAGCTCACATGGTCTGAGTGACCCTCAGGGAAATGTATACAGCCATCCCCTACTCTCTCAGCCACTGGCCACTGGTTCTGAAGGAAAAGGTGATGTTTTAGGTACTCTTACTGCAAGAGTGAGTCTTCAGGAGGGCTTCATCCGAACATCCCAACTATTGGAACCACTATGATACAAGTTGCTGCACGAACACAACAATGGAAGAAGGCTTAGGGAGGCAAACATAAATTCTACATCACTTTCAGGATCCTGAAAGCAAAGGGGGAAATGTCACATAAACATGAAAACAACAATGACAAAAGTATTTCAGGGATTTGAAGAAAAAAAATGCTACTAATTATAAGAAAAGGGGTCAAGTATGTAACACCGCCAGAGAAATGCCCATATACAGTCTAACTAGGGAGCCAAAACAGAGTCTGAAACCAAAAAACAAGAGTGGAAAAGGTGAACAAAAAAACCTAGCAGCTAAAATAGCTGTGTGCTAATAATGCAGGCAGACTGACATAATAAAGGAGGAACTCAAGGCACTAGTGTTGCTACAGGAAAATTCACAAACAGGGTGGAATAGCAAATTATTATTGAAACGGGTGTCAAAAAGGTCTGAGGTTTTCAAGGAAAAGAAATATAGGTTTTATATGGTAGGATACTGTCATGCAATAATGAAACACTAGACTTCGGAAACAGGAGAAAACATGAAATGTTTGGAAATGCTGTGGAAAGATGGTCAAAGACTTCTAAGAGGGAGACAGTGAGTCTGCTCTTGACTCCTTGCATCAGATATAGATCTGGATAGAGCTCTGTGTCATTAAAGAAATGGGAATTACATCAACACAAGACACACTTCACAGTACAGACTGGAGAACAAATGCTATTACCCATGGCCAGGCCAGTTACTGGGTCAGCTGACAAGTTTCTCTATCCACATTTGCTGAATGTATAAGAATAGACTCTTTCCTACACTTTATCTTAAGTAA
Organism: Forpus xanthops; assembly: GCA_032466535.1. NCBI lineage: Eukaryota > Metazoa > Chordata > Aves > Psittaciformes > Psittacidae > Forpus > Forpus xanthops. The sequence continues at coordinate 3,183 of JASSUY010022053.1, forward strand.
TGAGGATGACTTTGGAACAGGGAATCACAAAGTGAATCAGTTTAGATTAAATGAGAAGAATAACATCAAGTCTCATTTTGCTCACGATCTATGACTTCCAAAGAACAAATTCTGATGAATTGAATAGTTTCCTTGGAATCTCTGGGAAACAGACTGGGCTGAGGAGCTCTAGGCCTCAGCCTGGGGGAGGCTGCAGTGTCTGCAAAGAGTTTGCTCCAAATGTACCCTGAGATAAGCAGGAGAGCTCTGTTCTTCGAAACAAAAAAAAAAAGAAGCAAAAATGCCCCAAAGCTGGGCAACTGAACTGATACGAAACCGACTTTGGGACAGAAGACAGAGAGCGTGGCTTGCACAGTTCAGCAAAACAGAGGCAGAAAAGAAGTAAGACTATCAGAACAAGTGACCATGGGACACAGGTGGAAAAATCAAGGAAGAACTATTAGGTTTAAAGACAGCTTCAGTAAACTAACATTTGCTGAAGAGAGACTGGTAACCAGAACATTTCTGGAGAACAGAGAAATGATGTTTTAGGAAATCTCTTCTAACAGGAGCTGGAAGGAGGTAAAAAGTTTGAATGTAAGCAGCAGTGTTGCTGCTCACAATGTGACCCACAGAAAGGGACTCTCCAGAACCTGCCTTCCAATCCATGCTTATCTAGAGCAGTAAGCTCTCTGCAAAACTCAGAGAGGAAAAGAGCACAAAAACAGTCATGAAAATAACTATGCCAGTGTAGATGTGCACAAAGGGCCATCTACACAAACCTGCATAAGTACCAAGATCTGGTCCTGACATTCCAGGACCAGATCTTGCACCGCTTCATGACAAAGCTGATCTGGAAAATGTTTATGGGCAGTGCTATGGATTCACAGGACCCATGCCTATCAGCATCCAGTGTGCAATGTACACTGAGCTGCTGAACTCAGTCAGGATGCCTGAAACTCAGTGGCTATCTACACTTGAAGGAGAGGTGCAGAGCTGGAGCCTCATACCTGACAGCACAGCAGAGAGCTGATGCAAGTCCTCAGTTGTCATATGCAGCCAGCCTGAGCTCTGTGGCAGCAACCTTAAGCATGTAAGCAAAGCTCCTTTGCCAGGGGCTACTCCAGTAGCACTTAACTCATGGCACTATGAAGGAAAGCCAGTGAGCAAGCCATGGCAGGCCTGGCTTCCCTTCCAAGTGGTCTCAACTCTCCTATTTCACTCCCTTGCCTGTACATAAACTCCTGCTCAGACTCTTGTCTTCCCTCTTCTGCTTTTTTTGCAGGACAGCAGAGTCAGTCCAGACAGGAAAGTGCAGAGAGATGCCAGCAGACAGAGCCTCGCAGATGCAGGACTGGGAGAACCAGAGGGGGAGTATGGTGGTCCACAGCTTAGGGAGGTCTGCACACAGGCTTCTTCGTGAGCCTAGGAAAGGCTGGGAAAATTGGCTGCAAGCCCAACAGTTCTCACTGCAAAATCCTGGGATTCAAGGCGCAGATGTATTCAGGAGAGCTAGAATTGTTACCAGAAGTATGTTACCAAACCAGCAGTATAAACATGACCAACTAGCAGGTTCACAGACAGACAGGCAGGCAGTCTGCCGGGGCTCAAGTCCACACTGTAACAGCTGTGGCAGCTAGCCCAGGCTTGCCCTCAAGTTCAAGATTCTGTGATTTTTTCCCCAGGAGGGACAGTGAATAAATGGAGATATGTTAAGTGCTAATTCTTGAGTAAAGCCACTGATCACTTTTTGTTTGTAGAATTATGTCAAAGGCAGACAGACAAATTATAAAGAAAAATCAAAGTCTGTATCATTTACTTCTCTCCTTCCCAAGACTGAGACCAACTAACAAACACTTCTATGAATCAATCAATAAACAAGTAAATCAAATTACTAGTTTTGAAAATCTATTATTAAACACACTTGAAAACCATGCTGGGGCAGCTGTTTCCCTCCCACCAATCTTTTGCAAGTGACTCTGCATTAAAAGACCAACAGGACTAGACACAAACTTACCCAAACAAATGGAAGCAGACTAAAGCCTATTTTCTATCACAGCACTTGACAATCGTTATTTTACGTTGCTGTGAGCGAGCCCCAGCCTGTGCACGGAGACGCTGAAGGCTCGCCCAGGTCTGTGGATGGTGGCTGAGCACGCTCCACAGGGAGTAATGTTCAACATGGCTGGAACAAGCTGCTCTTCTGCTTCTCAGAAGGAAATCAATAGAGGAAGACAGCCCCAGCAATACTGCCATCATCTGACAAAATGGGTTCCACTCTTACTGCAATACTTACTTTGGCTTTCAAATAAAGTAAATTACAGAAAAATAGGGATCTAATGTTTATGGCCTTCTGACTTTTTTTTTTTGCTGGAGAGCTTCCAGGTGTGCTGAGGGTTGAGATGCAGGCTAACAGGTAAAGCAGTGAAGGAAGTAATGTCATTTTTGAATGATTATTATAATGAAACATGAAAATAAAGATACCCTTTTAAGATTTTCACATTCCCACAGCAAATACCTATGAGTTAACCCCTAGAGTAGCAGAATTACTTTCTAATTACAACAATCAATAGTCTGAGAATACTGTGAAAGCTCCTGCGGAAAGCAACACAGTGAACATAAGCTGCCTGAACCCTGAAGAGACTTTAAGAATGAAATTAGCTTAAATAGCACACATAATAATAGGATTCATTTAAAACAACTGCAACAGAGCTTGTTTAGGCTAAACATTACATCCTAGTTATTAAGGGGGTTTTCTTTCTTATTTCCATCATACTTCACAGACAAGATTTTATAGAACGGATGTTGCAAACCTGGAAAAAAATAGCTAACATGCTTTTGCTTACATTTTTCTTGAATTCAGATGCATATGCATCTCAGATCTTCCTGTAAACACTTTGCTAATGCAAATATTTAGTGCCATCTGTGCCACATAGCAGCAGATCTGTAAGTTAAATATTGGCTTCAGTAGAATTCTTTATTAAACATTTTCAAAAACAGGAAATATGAAATGCCATAAACTGAAATGTGGAGAGAGAACAATTCACCTGAGTCTCTAGAGAGTGAGCACTAAGGCATGACTTCACAGCTAAGTTGCATTTACATGCTCCTCAAACACTTCTAACTTGGCAAACTGTGTTCACATAGTTCCTTTCTATTGAAAAAGGTTAAAACAACCTTTAACTTTTTACTATTTTCTATTACATTTTAATTTAAAAAGAAGTCGAGACACAGGATACAACTTCTGCCAACCTCTAATTTGCTATGAATGATCCTGTTCAAACTCTTTGGAGTCTGAATTGCCACTAGCTGACAGGTGAGGCTATCAGAAGAGTAAGGAATGGGCAGAATACCACCAGAATTCCTTTGCAAACTCTTTCAGATCCTCAGCTGAAAGGTGTAAAGTGTATTTTCTTCACAGAACAGAGCTAGTGAGCTAAGGGGCTCTCACCCCATTTTGTTCCTGTGGTGAACAGGGACCCAAACTGTCCAAATGCACAGGCTGAGCCTAGAAGAAGTTACTGGATATTAAAAAAAAAAAATTAAATTAAACAAAGCTTTATACAGATAGCAGTGAGAGCTGTGGCTGTAAGCCAGGAAAGCACTTACATGAGTATACAATCCAGAGAAAGAGTAGTGGCCATGGAAGAGGATAAGCGTACCAGCATCCCGCAGGGCTCAGTCCCAGACTGGAACAGCTGGGCAGCTTAGCTATAGCTCAGGACAGTTCTGTTAAAAATTAGTGCTTTCATTAACAGAATCACAAGTGTTTTGTGCCATTCTTGTGGGCATACAGCAAGGCTGTAGAGGAAGCCACCTTTTAAATGGTGCTAGACCTCATTCTGACTGCAGTTCCTCAGCGTAGTTCCCCATCCCTGCTGGATGGGGAGGCCATGTCCCTGCTGGGAAGGAATGGCCATCCATCACTCCAGCCAAGAAGGGGGCATGGTGAAGGCTGCCACAAAGAACAAGAGGGTTTGTTTTCAGCAAATGGGAAGTCTTCTTGTCAATTTTGTGCTTACGGCTAAACAGAAAAAAATGCCTCACATTTCTTTTTGTACTCCACAATTTCAATAAATTCTAGTGAGAGCTGCTTTACTGATTTTAAGATTGAGTTTCCATAATCCTTGCCAGTGCAGCACACAGGCATCTCTCTGGCCTTTTAGAGAGTTCTGCTTCATGTACATACCACAAACAGTTCATATTAACTCTGCCAGCTCAAATTCAATTTAATAGCATGATCTGTGAGTCAGATCTGTGTGTCTGTGAGAGCAAAGTACGGGCTGTCTGGGGAAACAAATCTTAATAACGTTTGGTAATCAGATCGATTACAACAGAACAAAACAGAGCGCACACATTCATCTTGCCCTCCTCCCATCTCTGCCTCTCTGCGTACTATCTTTAACGATCGCCTGCTCCCTCATGGGAGAGTCAAATGGACAGAGAGGACAGCTACCCGCTGTCCCACAGAGGCCCTCCCGACCCATCTCACCACCCCTCATGGCCACAGGATGAAGTGATTCTGAACAGCCCAGTGTCTGCTGAAGATTTCCCTCCCCACTCTGAACCTCTCCACTTCCCTTCTTCCTGTCTCCAGCAGGGGGTAGAAAAATCCCGAAGTACAAAGGGTGGCGGACCTCTGGAAGAGCAAATTCAAGAAGGAAAAGGCTCCTATTTATTTTTCATGTTAATGCCATCATTTATAGGCAAACTGCTGTCTTTTATGCAGTCAGGAATAGAACTGAAAATTTACCGGCATCCTTTGCCCTCCCCTAACACATACCTGATGAACCAATTCAAAAACATTCATAAACCTGGTGCAGCATTTAATCTGGTATGAAAACCATGCTAATGGCACACACTGTAGTCTTTGTAGAGCTTTTGTTATAAAAGCCACAAAGATTCTTCCATTGGGAACATACCAACGAAAATGTTCCATTTTAAGCAAAACTTTCAGTGAAATTCCAGTAAAGTTAGAGACCTGACAGTTACAGGGCTCACCTTAGTGCAAAAACCAAGAGCCAGATAGCACAATGACAACAGTTATGGAAAAGAGTGTCAAGCCTTACAATGGCTAGAGGTAAGGTATACCACTCACAGAGGAGATGAACAGTGGTAATTATGCCCCATTAAAAATCAATATTGTCAGACTTTATTTTGATGGGGAAGGGCCTGGAATTCATAATCTCTCAAATAATCTTAATGTTGAGGAAGTATTCAGCTACATCTTCCTTTACAAAGGATGAATTTAAGAAACTCCCTTCCTTTCAGTTTCAAGAGAAAGTGTCTGAAAACATGTTTAAGGTTACTTTTCATGTAATTACTGGGTATTTTAACGCAAGTATTTGCAATGTTACAAGCAGCTTATTTCTAAAGTTAGTTTTAGAAGGGGCAAAACTTCCTTTTCTACTTCTCTCATGTCAGCCAGCAAGACCAAATCTGATCTGGCCCTAATGCAGCACAGCTTGCTTAGGCTTTTTACTGATGGGACTGCTTTGAGATTGCTAGAAAGGATACTGATGAGTATTAACTATGATGTCTATCACTCTGTATCTCTGGCTAATCCTACAGCTCTATCACCATGAGAGAGTTGGGGCTGTTCAGCCTTAGAAGAGAAGGCTGCGTGGAGACCTCATAGCAGCCTTCCAGTATCTGAAGGGGACCTATAGGGATGCTGGGGAGGGACTCTTCATGAGTGACTGTAGTGAGAGAACAAGGGGTAATGGGTTCAAACTTGAACAGGGGAAGTTTAGATGGATATGAGGAAGTAATTCTTTACTGTAAGGGTGGTGAGGCACTGGAATGGGTTGCCCATGGAAGCTGTGAATGCTCCATCGCTGGCAGTGATCAAGGCCGGGTTGGACATAGCCTTGGGTGACATGTTTTAGTGTGAGGTGTCCCTGCCCAGAGCAGGGGGGTTAGAACTAGGTGATCTTGAGGTCCTTTCCAACCCTATCTATTCTATGATTCTATAATTCTACGATTATGATAGCAGAGCGCTTCTCAAGAATTTAAACACACAAATTCTCTCTTTTCTTTCAAAACTTTTAGATTAAGTAGTTTGACACGGGTACATGTGTAAATCAAAGAAAAAGAGACATCCGTGTGCATACACGGTACTGGGGAAAAAAGCATACAAGGCAGAAAAATGAAATTTGCAGCAAAACCTGTGATGACATTCTGGCTGAGTGTGTATCCTTCATGAATTCCACTTCCCATGGTCCCCAAAACTAAAACTATGCTGCAGTGTCACTAATAAAGGAGGTCACAGCTTTTCATGGGGCAAAACTGGAGGAAATCTCTTGGAAAGCTTTAACTATTTAGACAACTGTGTTGGCTATCCAGCCTGGGAACTAAACACATCTTCATAAAGCCTCTATATAACCCAGCCAATTTTCTTTTTTTTTTTTTTTTTAACCAGTTGAAGAGTTCTGTCAGAGCAGCAGATCTGTTTTTATTGGCAAGTCATGTAAGGGTATACATTCCACCCAGACCAACAGAGAAAGTCTAAGTCACTGTGAAGATGGATGGAGCAGATACTCCTCACGGGAGTAGCAAAACAGTCATCCAATAGCCCTGAAAAACTGAAAGCCCCCCAGAGCAGAAGCAGCAGCAAATGGTCTGTTACAGAAAGGACATTTCCTGGTGCTGTCCCATCTTCTCCACCACCACACTTTTGTCATCCTCTCACAGAAAAAACAGACCAAGGCCCTGGTAGAAAATGGTAGAAAAGACCTGTACAACTGCCTCCTGTATTGGCTGATGTCATCATCCCCAAGAGATGAGATGCACATGCACAAACCTTACATTACCGCAGTGCCACAAGCTGACCAAAGCTAGAGAGAAGCTCCTCACTGAACTGACTCCTCACAGATGTTTAGACTTCTCCAAGTTTGCTTGTTCACTTATGTTCTTATCAAACAGTCCCTTACCTTGCTTTACAACTATGGCTAGGGAAGAGCAGCTGACTACAACCATCTCTCAATTTCACGAGCTGGCAAAACAGTTTTCCTTTCAGGTACCCTAAGCATACCAACAGCTATTGCCAATTCTTGGCTTGCCCCTCTTTAACCCTACAGAATGCAATCAAAACCACATTTCTCACCAAAACCTTTCGTACTTAAGCATCGCTCCCCTCCAATTTTCCTTTCTATTTTCATTTTTCTCTTTGGCATGCTTCAGTCCTTCCAGCAGGCTTTTTCCCATTTTCCACATGGGTAAGCTCATGGTGTCCATTGCTGTGGCACCAGAGCTCTTCATCACCGGCCAGGCACAGCAAGCCCAAGACCCTCAGCAAAGCTGGGTCAGGGGTGGGGCCCCCAGTTTCAGCAGGGCCAGAAACACAACCCCTCTGGGGCAGGCAGCCACTGCTGAACACTGAAATACAATGCGTTAATAAGTAGGTCAGCCTGTTCCTATAAAAGCAATGGGTTTAACACCGACTGTGCCTGCCCACAGGAGTAGGAAGAGACTGCAGCATTCCCATTTCCGCACATGCAGCTCCTTAGATGCCCCACACTGCTCCTCTGTGCTCAGGGTAGGGCTAAGGGTGTCTGCAGCCTCGCTGGACCTTGGCCTGCAGCAACCCCACCTTTACAGGGCTGGTCATGAGCCACCACTGAAACCCTGCACCAGAAAGCAAATTCCAAGAAAACAAACACTATCACTAGGCAATTGAAATGCAGTTAGTAGAAACAAACAAACTGTCTGCAGCAAGGATACAGGGCTCCCTGTTTGCTAACAGGTTCAACAGGTTTTGAATGCTAAGTCACCCCGAGCTTTATTAGTGCCTAAGAGGGAAACACTGAAAAGATCTTGTCACCTGGGCTTTCGTTGCTGTCCCTGCCTTTAGAGTAATTCCCCAGGCCTTTTCCCTCTCTCTGGCAAGGAAGCCAGATCTGACACAAGGAAGCCTTTTGACTTTAAATTAGTCAAGAAAAAAACATGTCCATGCTGTCCAGCTAAAACATGCAAGTGCCCCAGCACACTGTGCATGCGGGAATGCAGTTCACCTTGCACTGGTTTCAGTTGCACAATGAGGTGGAAGTTGGAGCAAAACCTGATGCAGAGGCAGCGCCGGGGCCTCTGCCCAGCAGCAGCTCTGTGCTGCTGGCCCACCAGGCCCACTGCAGTGACCCACACAGTCCTGCGTGATCCTGCCATCAATACGGGGGCTAAACCCTACCTGCATGGCTTCTTCGTGTTGTCACATACCATACAGCTCTCCTGAATGAAAGGATCATCACTTGCAAAGGACACCGGTTTATTTAATAAAGGTTCTGATATCCTCTTGTCATTTTATCAGCAGCTATTGGCATTTGTTAAACACAGTGCAAAAGTCAATAAAGTTCATTCAAACGTTTCTTCTCCTCTCAATGAAGCAGCTCACTATGATGCCTCTGCAAACGGACCTCCATGAATCAGTCCAACATGGCATTGCGTGGACTGCAAGACCACAAAACAGTGCCCAAATACCATCCGTTCCTCTCATGAGCTGGTCTTGAAAGCCTTTAGCTTTTGTAACAACTGCTGGTCCACTTTACTTTGAGATGCTGCACAATGTAGCAGAACACACAAGATGACTATAATCAAAAGCTTTATACTCTGCTAAACCTGTTTTAAATAATGCATAAATACCAAAATAGACATACTGTACTCTTCATCAATTTTCATGCGAACTCAGTTCTCCTTTTGTTGCATTTTCTGTTTATAGCAGCACAGCTTTAAACCACAGAATAAACAGTACTATTTTCCTTTCCCTTTTAGCTCCAGTCCAGAAACACACACTACATTTAATTACTGTTTTGGTAAGAGTCCACCTACACAGATGGGCTGTGCTTGCATGAATCAACTGGTATCTCTCAATTCAGAGCACAGAAGAGGTTAAAAAAAATGAGGGCACTTATGTCAGCCCCTCCTTCCTCTCCCCTGCATTTCATCACACTGAAAGGGTTTAAAAGTAAAAAATTCCTTCCACATCATATAATCCTGGCATCTGCTGTGCAGCACATCAAGCTCACTCGTTCTGCTGTGTTATTCCCAAAAGTAACTGTACAGATTCGGATCTAGAACTCCATTTTCCACTCCCTGAAGTTTCCAAATACCTGGTTTTCCTATTTAGGCACATCAGAAAAACCAGTAAACACAGCTAGTAAATACAAAGCAATCTTCTCTAAGAGCAATCCTAACTGCATTACTTAAGAAATATAATTTCCTGAAGCTTTTTATTACCTTACTTTATGATACCCATGATATGGTATCAATCCACCAACTTCCTTCTGCTGCCCCTGTCTTCAGTGGCCCACATCTCACCTGTGACATAATGTAGTTCAAATATGAAGCCATTACTATGATTAAGCCACGGAAAGAATCCAGTCTAGAGAGTGAGTAGGTCACTGTGGTCATGTTTATTATTTAATAACAGTGGGAATAATTCATATCACACCAACAATTCTCTACCACTAGGTTAATCAATTTCAAAGTAAATTACATCAGATCTTCAGCACTGACAGGAGACCAAAGGCTCAGTCCATCTGGACTCCCTCTAACAGAGCCCTGGGCCTGTATATTCCAGAATGGACTCTAGAGTAAGATACACAGGAACAACCCTTCTTCACCTATACCTATGTCCACCAAACCTGTGTCAGCAAAGCCTTGGGAATAGCACTGCCTCAAACACACATCCTATTTCTATGCAGACACTGTGGTTTCAGGTAATGTGTTTCATCCTTCCTTCTAAATGGAGTAGTTTAATTTTTCTCTTTTGTATGGGCTGCCTGGCTGCTGTACTCACTCTGCAAGTTTTCGTGAGCCCTTGACTCTCTCCTACTACATGTGTCTCAGCTGACAATAACTGCTGTAGCTGTCCTGAACTCTCCAATTCATCAGTTTTTTTTTAACGTGACTGAATAAGAAACCTCATGTCCTCACTAACACCTCTTTAGATATATCTTCTTTGCAAATCAGGCAGTGTTTCAGACACTAAGCTAATATAATCATTAATTTTCTTCCTTAACATGCTTTCCTTCACAACCTGGCTATTTGTCAATGTGATTTTCAATAGATATTGAAGCTGCAATGAAACAGAAACAGGAAGATAAAGGAAGAGACAACAGTGAAACTTAAAACTGTATCCCAAGAGTCTCCCCATTCCTACACATCTCACAGATGAGGCATTTTACTTTCAGCCTGCTTTTTCCTAAGTGCCTTTATCCTGTGGCTTCAACAACTGGTGAACTACCAACTGGGTTTCCAAATCCTTACAAGAGGGCCAAGGTTTTTTGCCTTTTTATTTGGCTAATCTTTTCACATCTATTTGCCTTGCTGCCACGACAACTAAACAGCACATAAGTGATTTGGGTTCATTCAATAGATTCCAAATTGGGAGCCTTCCTATTTTGTTTGCTTTAGGGCAAAAGGAGGAAGCAAACAGCAGCTTTGTAAGTGAAGTTGAGGATATTATTCTCTCAATTATGGCTTTGAAAAGATATAGAAATGCAAAGTACTCTTTACAAACAGAGTCACTTCATGCTGATCCAACTTGTTTCAATTCACTTTAATCTGATTCTCCCTCTAGAAGTGGTTTAACTTTGATACCTACTATTTTTTTTACATTTAGACAGATTTGTTTTCAACTCAGCAGGATAAACTGATGTTAATAAGTTCACTTTAGTTTTGAATATTTGCTTAAAAAGAGGATGGGAGCTCACAACCAACAAACCCTGGGGCTACAGCCAGCTCTCTGGGTGCCCAATGCCATCTTCTCATTTGTATCATCTGGCCAGATCTTGTGCTGAGATTGCTTAATACTTTCAGGACTTTTCCACTAAGGTGGAAAAGAAAAAGCTACTTTAAAAGGTCTGAAAAAAAAACCCCACAAAAGCATTTTTAATAACTGCTTGCCAAGGATGTATTGCTGCCTAATAATTTGCAGTGTAGCTGCAGCAGGCAATCAGGTCTGGCATATGGTAGTTCAGCTGCAGTTTGAAACTGGAAACTTCTCTGAAGCACAACTACTGCTCTGTAGTGTTATGGCAGTAATTTGAAGACTCCTTACACAATGTGTAAAAAAAAAAAAAACCACACAAAATTAACAAAACCAACCCACTGTAATCAACACATTTTTAAATAAAATAAATGCATTCTGAAACATTAAAAGTTCATTCTACTTCTTTCCAGCCTGGCCCTGGCAACTAAACAAATACAACATACATCATGGCAAGAGGCCAGAGTAATACCACAACGAGAAATCCCTTTTCTTTAAAAGTCCACAAAATCGCAAGAATGAGGTTCAGCATTTCTTACATGGGTTTTAAAACCCAAACAATTCCTTCATCTTCACTAGAAGGGAGATCTTTCTCTTTCAAAATTCTGCAATGAGAAGAGTCCAAGACTAAGGGACACAGAGAGGCTTAACTCACTTGGCTCCTCCAGCAGAGAAGGTGCATTCCCCCTTTCAGCTACTCAATAAGCAACACAGGCATTGGCAGAGAGAAGTGAGAATATAGCAACAAAATATTGGGATGTGAAAATCCACAGCCACCAACACACAACTATCAGAAAGTCCTCAAAGATGCCTTACTACTCCAGCCCTTATTTAACATGTACTTGAAAACAGTCACGGCACCTATTTGATTAAAAATTCAAAGAAAAGCAATTAAGATTACCGATGGAGGGGAGGATGGAGGAATGGAAGAAAGGGAGAGGAGGAACAATAAATTTCTTACCTGGCAACACCATCTGAAGTCGCATGAGAAAAGACCCAAAAAGATGCCCCCTCAGAAGCCCAAGAAATTCTGTGCAAGTGGTCAGGCAAATACAAAACCATAAAACCAATACAAGACTCACAGACATAGAAGGGGGATGAAAGTTTGCTGTTTTCTAAGCTGAAGGCAGAAAGCCAACCAAAAAGATGTGAAAAGATGAAGTTAACCTAACTCTAGTTTCTGGTGTTGATTACAGCCCTGTAGAGATACATCTCCCCCCAACACTTCCCATGAAGGTTGTCGCATTACACAAACACTACAAATGATTAAAAATTACATGAAATTTTACAAAATTACATGGTATGCTTCTGCTTTTGTTGCCAGCCCCAAAGTGTTTAGCACAGCGTTATGCTATCAAGTTTTGTACTCTGTGCCAGTCACTTCCCAAGGTGTTTATGTGAAGCACTCAGGCAAAATGAACAGAACATCTGTATTCTATTTGCTAATGAGCAATCATCATTTCTACAATTCTCCAGCCAGGGATTTTGCTGTTTAGAATACTAATGCCATTTAAAAAAAAAGAAAGGAAAAAAAAGTATGCTCTCCTCATTAGTACTACAGTTACTAAAACACTTTTGCACTATTTACCAGGCTTCTATTTCAATTTTTTCCAGTATTTTTACAAAATTAAAGCTTTCTGAAAGAAAAATTTTGATGATACACACTTACTGCATTTTCAGAATTAGCATAATCTGCAATGCAGCTCTTGCTTTAATTACATTATACCCACACTTAAACTATTACAAAAGCTTTTCAAACACACTGTACTGAAGATTCCCTTCACTGCTTGTCTTTTATATTTTGGCAACACCTACAGCAGGCTAGATGAAGTAAAACAAGAATCATGAAAATACAGACTACAGCCCACAAACAATGCTATAGAATTTCTAAGTGTACAGATAGAGTGAGGAAATACAACAGCTTTGAAACTCAGGACATGTTTTGTCTGTAGGTAGCAACAGCTATCAGTTTCCCTTCTAACCAATAGGTATTTGCATGACATGAGGACCAGGATTATTCTTTGATGGAAAGGCCACACTGTGAAAACAGCAACCTGAGAGGGGGCACTGCAGGCTGCCTCTCTTCACTGCAGCACTTGGGCATTTCAGATGTGAAACTCTCTTGTGACCCCATGAATCAGAAATTAATATGCTGAAGTCAGGGAAGTTGAAGAGCAGTAAATGAGATCAGAACGGGATATTAAAGTTGACAAACTCAATTAAAGTGGCTTATACAAGTATCATCTTTATACTTGTCCATGGCATACTAAAATGTAACTCACCAAGCAAGAGAAAGATGACTAAATACAGGATTTCACTGATCTAGCTAAGACAGTCTGTTGTGCTCTCGTGCAGGAAAAGGTGAGAGAAGAGCAACACTGCTAGGCAGAAGGAACACAGTATGCCAAAACTGTCTGTTTTTTCACATGACAGCAGAGATGTGATCCACAATCGCATTGGGTAGGGTCAGTACATTTCAGTTGTGACTGAGATACTCTAAAGCACCTCTGCTCCCCAGCAGGATGAGATGTCTCTGCTGCTGTAGCTATTCGCCAGTGAAGACACTGCGATGGAGCGTTCTCATCCTTGGCTGGGAAGGCTTTCTATTGCCATGGCAACTGGCAGCAGTCTGCAAGCCACAGAGGACTGCATCCCTCACTCCGAGGACCATATCTGTCACTCTGGCAGGACAAAAACATTGTGCCATACCTGAAAGCCACCTTCCTTAAAGAGAAAATAAAACAACAGAGAAGAAACAACTCTCACAGATGCTGGATGAAATTACCAGCTCACCACAAACCTCTCCCTTGCCCCGCATGCTTGGCTGCAGACTGTGCTTCAAATCACTGCAAGGGGGAGGTGTTTTGCTTGATGGAAATTCCCAGCTGGCCTCATTTTGGTCAGCCAGACAGGAGGCAGCCTGATTTTTCAGCATTTACCTCTCCTTTTAAGCAGTCACCAACCACTATGGAAATACACATCTTTCCTCCTCACAGAGCTTCCAGCCTGCAGCAAGGCCAGGCTCAGTCTGTGAGGAGGAGCTGTCCACCTCAGAAAGGAGAAAGTGCCCTCCACACAGCAGCCAAATATGGGGCAGATCAAAATTAAGGCCAGATGATATGCAGGAGCAAATAACTGTTTCTTGTGCTATGATAAGGTAACTTGCATCTGTCTCCTTCTGCCTGCAGAGTGCAGGATGCTCTACTCAAGCCAAGTCAAAATGTACCACCAGGGCTACTTCAACTTGGTTAAAGCTTTCTACATCTGCTTCAGGAAATGACACAAACCTATTTTAATACACAGATGATCATAAACCGTAACTCACTCTTGCTTCCCCAGAACTAATTATATACATGTTACCCGAGTGCCATACATCTCGCTTTTTACCTAGAGAACACACTTTTCACTGCTGCAGTCCAGCACATTATAGACTGAACAGTACTTTCCATGCAACAGTTTAGAGAAAAAAAACCCAAACAAACCACATTAGTCTTTCAAGGGATGTGTGTACTTTTATAAACTTACCTAGAAATAGCACTGAGCTATAGAGGCTATTATCTAACAACATATCCAATGGGAAAAATAAACCACACACCTTATATATCGATAAAACCCTTTCTTCTTACTATGTTAGTAGTAGCCTACATCCACACCAACAGCAAATACAAAGGAACACCACGTACTTGCACTGAAACAACATGCCTTTACTGTGAAAGCAAAGCATGCAAGCATAGTTTTAAGGCAAAAGAAGTTAAAACCTGACCCATGCTAAACACAAAGTTAAGTTCACTTGAAGGTACACAATCTGACACCCTACAGTTTGAGCAAAGCTGTAATAATAGCTAGAAGGACAGAAAAGTCTTTTAAAGGGAAATACAAGAGTAAGCACACAAAAGAACCTGGAAGACTGCAGAACTATTCAAGGAAACTCTTACACAGACACATAAATGCCTGCAAACAAAATAGCAGGGAAACACCAGACTGAAAGACCAAAACAGAAAACAGTTTATGCAAACACAGAGTCTCTTTCATTTGCACATCAGGATTCCCCTTCTCACTGTGAAAAAAATGAATAAGCAAAGTCAAAAATTAGTTGTTTTCATCAAATGTGCAATTTGTGCAATTTTGCTAAAATATATTAGCAAAGAAATATGCCAATTCTGTTTTAAAATGTGTCAGAATCAAATATTGATGTATTTCCTCAACAACAAGAACAGAAAAAAATTAAAACTAGCACTGGAGTTTGAAGGGCTCACACTTATTAGAAGGCAATTAATTGGAACTAAACAAAAAAAGCCCAAATGGAAAAAGAACAGACAGGCCTTTGCCTCCTCTCATATCTAATAACCTCTTACTGCCACCTTCAAGCATGATAGCGTGCTGTACTGGACCATGTATCAGAGACACACTACAAATAGAACAAGCTGCAGTACTGAACCAATATCAAGAATCCACCTGTTAAAACTAGATTCTAAACAAATCACTTTCATGGTAATTGAAAAAGATAAAGACACCAAGAAAATCTGATGGAATTCAGTATAATAGAAGTAAGTCTGATAAAATTTTCAGCTTTTGTTTTAAGTCAAAGAGCCAGATCTAGAGGATGTTCTCACAGTAAGTCCACTAATGAGGAAGTTTGATGTTTTCAGCATAAAAAGATAGCATATTCAAATTTTAAGTGTGGGAATAAAGTCGCCTACATTCAAAGTACTTTCGACTAGCAGAAGTCAAGGGAGTTGAATCTTACTTTCTTCTTACACATTAATGAAGTAATGGCCACTCTCATCATTACTAGTTAAAGCAGTGCAGGATTGTAATTAGGAGAGAAAATGCATATGCTAGTCTCAAAAGGAAGAGACATACAAAAAGAGCATCAAGCAGCAGGACTGCATGAAACATCTGACAACAAAGTGTGCACACACAACAGATAATGGAGACATTTGTTTATTGACAGTTGCAAAGTAGTCTGAGCATTTTATTTACCGTTATCTCATTTTCAGTGTTACACAGATCATTTGAAAGAGGGCAACAGGGATAGAAGTTCAACAAGCATGAAGCACATCCATGTGCACATGTTTATGCTAATAACCATAGGAAACTTCAGCTCTTTACTGTGTACTTTCTCCCTGTGTGGGGCTGTGACAGCAGAACAACTTCAGTGGATGCTAAGCACGCAGATCAGTCTCTCCTCTCGATGTCTTCAGGCAGCTGCTGAACCAGGCTAACTGCTGGCAACCAGGGCCATTCCCTCTTTGGCAGCAGAGCTGCCCATGGAGTTTACAGCTCCTGGCTTTTTCCCTCACTATCCCTCTGAGGCAAGAGAGTTCAGCTCTTCTTCTCAGTCAAACCTTGGCTCCCAGTATGGAGGACTGGCAGAAAATACTTCTGCCAGTAGAAGACAGAGCTGTGCACTTTGCATTCTATGGTCATTTCAGGCTGGGATAAGGCACTGGTAGGATATCTATTGCTACTGATATAAAGGCTTGAAAGAAGAAGTCCCCAAAACATCCTTACATTGTTGAGATCCTTTTTAAGATGGAGCATTTACAAGTTGCTGTCTTTATACTGAAACTAGAGAAAGAACAACCTGATTTTAAACCATCATGGCTGTGATAGAGACACACTGACAAAATCGGAATGCCAAGTCAACGTAAGTGCTGTGTAACCAATGGAGGATGTCTCTTACTCCTCTTTATAAGACAGTATGCATGACTGCACAGACCCAAAGACAGACACAGACACCCTTAGCCCTTCTAAGCCAGCCTCTCTCCAAGCAGCTCTGTAGTAGGTGAACCTCATCCTTTAAGCACACTGCGTTAGCACTGTTTCCAAAAAGCTACTCACTGAATGATTCTTGCTCCAGAATTAGCAACCAGGGGAGTATGGAAAATCAGATCTATGGCTCTTGCCCAGGTCCAGCCCTCCTGTACCAAGTCCAGGATAACAATTTTATAACAGACTGCAGTATCCTGTACAGCTGTGTCAAAATGGTGTAACACTGATCGCCTGTGACAGGAGGCATTTGTGCCAAGAGATTTCTGAAAGCAGTACAGTATTTCTTTGTGTGAAGTAGCTGAGAAATAATACTCTCAACCTCCCCAACCTCCTTTCCCTTTGTGCACTGCCAAGCAAAATGGGCCCAAAAACATGCTCTCTTTATTCTTTAAC
This sequence comes from Forpus xanthops, assembly GCA_032466535.1. NCBI lineage: Eukaryota > Metazoa > Chordata > Aves > Psittaciformes > Psittacidae > Forpus > Forpus xanthops. Next base: position 20,095 of record JASSUY010022053.1, read on the forward strand.
TGATGGAAATTACATTAGAGAGAAGCCCAGCACAAAAGGAAGTTTTGGCAAGGAATGTGCCTTTTATGTTGCGTTCCCTAACCCACTTGAAAGATGTATTGACTGGTATTTACAAAAAGATGTTCTTCTACATGCGGTGGCTGCTGCAATGCTGACTTGATCTCCACTTCAAACTGGCAACATAAAGCAAAACATTTAAAACACATCTGATATAAGCAATTTTTAAAAGAAGCAAAGACTTGGGGAAAAAAATACCCAATACCTGAATCTTATTCCTTTATGCTCTGTATTTTAAACTAATTATAGCAAAGAAATACCAACTTACAATGTATTTCTGAGGATTACTGAAAATAGAAGTGAACTACAGTATAAGGAGCTGATTACAAATGTATATGGAGTCTTTGTTTGTAAACCCACCATAACTAATGACAAAAGCAAGCCTTCTAACCTCCTCTTCTCAGTCTCAGAGCCAGATGTACTCCCCTTGCTTATTTGCTGTTTTGCCACTGGCAGCATTGATTTTCTGCTCTCCTTCGTGACAGCTGGAACTTGAAATCCAGAAGCCTTTTGGTTTCAAACTTGTACTCCATTCTCAGCAGTAGCAACAGCTGTCTGGAGTAGTTTTTTTCATGACATAGCAAAGAGCCTACAGACGATATGAACACAGGTGAGGTGTGCAGCACTGTGCCAGAAGAAACAGTCCTTCCCAGCATAGTATCTCCATTGCAGGTGTGATCTAATCTATAGCTATGGAGTTTCGCTTACTGTTGACACTATCACTGTGCTCTCAAATACATTACTAGTGGCAATTCTTCCACAAAAAGTATGTCTCATCTGCACAATCATGAAGCTGTTCAGCAGCAACAATGCCAAGAAAATTTCAGATTTTAATATAGACAAAACATCAATAAACTCGTCAACTCCAACTTCTTGCCTAGGTATAGTTGACATATGCTGGTGGGGTCCCCTGATGTGGTGCTCACCTACCACTGCATGCCCCACTGCAGCAGGATCCTGCCCACCACCAGTCAGGGACACCTCCATGTCACATTCAGATGAAACCAGGGGTGAGTACAGTGCAGCAGGGCCAGGGCATAGTGCTCGTGTGTACCATCACACATTCCTGAGGAACCGATAACAATCAGTTCTCAGCAGGTACCTGGGCTTGATGAGGGAGCACTGTTGCAGCCTAACACAGAAAGAGACATCGCATGCCGATCTGTATCTGGTGATGCCTCTGCAGATACACTAGTTACTAAATGCAACTGTGCCAGCAAAAATGCTTTTTGGTGGTATAGAGTGTTCTTGCCAGAAGAATCCACCTGTAAACCCATACTAACAAACCCTCACCAACACAAAATATGCCCAAGCTGAGTGCTCAGAAGTACAGGTACAGTTCAGCATTTCTTGTAGAACAAAACATAGCATAACCCATCAGGTAAGAAAAAGTGCTCTCAGTTACTTCCAAATAAGTACTTTTAACCACAGTAATTGCAGTGATGCTTTAAAAAGTTACTCACATTTCAAAATATTGCCGCTTTGCATATTAAATCATTTCTATTGCACTTGCGAGAGTTAGAAAAGTTGTGCAAGGTCTTTAAAGAAATTAGTTTTCGAAACAGTAGAGAAACTTAACTTTCTTTATTTCTTTTGGCAAATTCAATCAGTACAATAGCTTATGATCCCTAACTTCAGTAAATCACTCTCTTCTTTGAGCACAAGGAAGGACTAAAACTGGCCCAACATTTGGGTAGAGTTTTAGGTTATAGACAAAAGAAACATTTTAAAACACAGAATCTGAAGTAATGACTCATCACCCACTGCATCTCCCTAAATTTACTTCACAAATTCTATTACTTCGTATTCTGTCTGTTGTTTCTGGAAGGGAAATGCTTGATAGAAAGATCGAGCTAAATAAAAGCCACAGGAGCTGCTCTCCTGCTGTACATGTGTTGCCTGCAGTAATGTGACTGGTAGTCAGGCACACCTGCACGGATGAGACAGCTGCATACCAAGAAATATTTTAAGTTGATTAGTAGCCAAAAAGGCCCCTTAGATAACATGACAGTACGGCTACACCCTCTTCAGAGTTTCAGTTTGCTTACTTTCTTCAGGCACGTGCTCCAGCTGCAAACCCATACAACTATCAAGAGCGCTGCATAAAGGCCCAAGAATCTCTAGGAGGAAAAGCTGGATGGATAGAAATCTCACTTCTTTAAAACCACAGTAAATCTTAAACTTTTTATAATCGACTACTCAGTAAATGACGTTTATGTAATTAAACATTAGTCAATACTGTGGGCAAAGGAAAGCCACTGGGAAAGTCCAAGCTACCTGCTGAAACCCTGCATAAAGGAGCTGTGCTGCCACAGGATTTGCCTTGTGCGGAAGCCCCACAGAAATTAGGACAACACGAGTCACTTCCCTACTGCATTTCTCGAACATTAAACTGTTAGAACAAGATCATTTCAGTTTCAGTTGCTTGCCTCTTCCCCCATTTATCACTCAGTACACCTCTCTGTGTTAATTGCTTCTTAAACACTGCTCATATTTAAAATTCACTCAGCCTATACCATTTATTTCCCAATGTAACACATCGTTACTCTATAAAAAGTTGCACAAATATAATTAAAAATAAGGTGGAAACTTCCCCTCCTGCAATTCATTTTACAACATACATGCCATAATTAAGCTTAAAGACCCCAACATATGCCAATACTTTGGAGCAAGCTCCTTTTAGCCTGTTCAAACCACGACTATGTGAAAAGGATTTGTCAGCACTAACTTTCACAACAAACTCTTAGCCTTTAATGGGGAAGTTTTACTGAAATGCCCTTGACTGAGAACACCCACACCCTCTGGTGAAAGCTCCTGTACACACAAATGTCATGCAGCCACACAGCTAAGTCCCTTGTGACACAGCTGAACATCACTGCTGGTGTCTGCCACCTGCAGGGTAGCCCACTGGTGACCATGCTGTAATGTGTGTACCAGACACATAGACTGGTACCAGGACTCCACACATGATCAACGAAGTGGCTTTAATACTGGTTTCATAAACTGTGTAGATGAAAGGTTTTATTCTGCTGTATCAACTTGATACACTGCTCCTTAAAGCTCCCTTGTAAAAGAAGAAAAACAATTAAAAACTGCATTTAGCCAGGGCAATACTAGAACACTGTCCTTTGTATCAATACCAGTGAATGTGCACAGTGCAAACCTCGTGCAATTTCTTTTCTTTATTAAATTGTGTGAAACCGGGACTTCTCAAAAACCTAAACAAACCAGCACTGCCTTATACCACAGGCTCAAGTAACAGGAACCTGTCTGCTTTTATTCCGCTAATGACCACAAGAGAAGATGACTGCAGGAAGTACAACCAAACTGGAGCACAGTTATCTTGAACTCGCTAACCCTCTGAGGAAATGTGAATTTTTATTCATACCTCTGGACAACAAGAAGCTCATTTCTTCACTGCAAAGTCTGGGGTTACTCTTGGAAAGTAAAGAATTTCAGGAAGAACGGAAATGTTCTGGTTTGAGTTCAACAGGAGAATACTGCCCTTTCTTTCCTTTTCAATTCATGTCCATGTAGTTGGGTCATTGCTAAATTATTTTAATCTTTTTCTAGCAGCTCAAGTACTAACACTTCCTTCTCTACAACACTTGCATCTTACTTCCACAATCTCCCTTCTAGAGCAGGACACCTATGCCTTGGAAAGCCTAAATACAAAAAGGCCATTGCTCTTTCTGGATTCATTCAGTGAGTGCTGCAGAAATGGCAGAAATTTAGTTCTAACACTGAGAGTGAGCCTACTCCTCACTGCAGACCAACAACTTTGAAGTTGAAGTGGCTGCCACAGTACATGGCAGATTCAGATGGGCAATGGATAGGTAGTCTCAGGCTTTAAGCAGCTGGTGCCTTATCTGAAGCTTTTGATTGGAGATCTTGCTAGCTACTGATGGATCTCTCCATCAGACACAGCAGAGTTTCTGAGCAAATTTAATCGTAAATGACCAACAAAATCATCATTTTTATAACGCTGATACAAAGACATGTACCTTCCTCTACAAGATTTAATTGTAAATGGCAAAAAGCTGGGGGACAGGAGGAAAAGGGAAGGAAAAGCACGGCTCGGAAACCATGATAAAAACCAGCTAGAGCACATCAACAATTTGCTCTTGCTGTTTGTCCTGAGCAAACTGGTCAGCTTCTCATGGAGTGAGCATATATCACACACACACCCAAAATAAACAACCAAGCTGTGCCAATGTCGACGCTGCCAATAACACTGCATCAATACAGCAAAATACTCTGTCAAGGAAGAGAAACTGAGGCTTGCAACAGACACTGCAATTAAAATGAAAAGAGCTCCAAAGCTGCTCTTCATTTCACTCCAGAAGCAAATTGTTTAACTGTAATTAATGATCAGTTTATTAAATAAGCTTCAGGCTTTTACGTCATAATTCTCCTAAAATCTTCAGCTTTTATATAACACATTAGATTGAGTTTACATGGGCTACTTTGATTCTGAAACATCAGTGTTCATTTATCCATCAGGGGCCCAGCAGGATAGAGTTTACCATTCCTTTTAAAGTCAAACACAATGTGATTTTACTTGCTGTTCAAGATTAGCTCAGTGTTTGCACTTCTGTGTGTCAGGCCAGTTTTAAAGACTCACTTTCAGAAGCCTGCTGGAACCCACTGCATTTATCACAGCAACAAAGCCACAGGAAAGGTCTTTTTGTCTTTTTTATTTGCCTTCCCCTCCCCTCCTCCAACTTTGTAAAAGTATAGTACTTCCTGGCATTTCTTTTCACAGTCACTTAACAGACCAACACTCCAACAAAGGCAATTTGTTTCATCACATTACCCTCATCCTCATTGTTAGGGGAGACTACAGATTTGTAAGTGAAATGCTGAAGTTACTATTCTCTGCTAGTAAAACTTGCTGTACTACAGTGCAATGCAGTCAATCCTAGCTAGTTTGCAGAGCACATAAAACCAAGCATGTTCTCAGTGGTGACATCGTTATGCTTTCTAGAGTACTACCAGACATCTGAGTGTCAGTATTACCAGGAAAAAACAAACAAACAAACAAACAACAAAACCTCTGAGTTATGCCTGAAAACCCCTAATCCATAGTGGAACAAAGAATCACAGATTTTACAGCCTTCTGAACTATAACAGCACTCAAGAACAAAATACCACCCTGTCAGGTTTGAGAGAGCGTTATGCTCTGCTACTCATCAATGCAGAGAATGATTAAGTCTTGATTCCTGGTGCCAAAGACTACAGATGAAGAAGCAGAGAATTAATTTCCAGCCATGATCACACTTAGCAAAGCAAGTAAAGGAATGAGTGGCTACTCAAGTTTGTTGTAATTTGCTTGGAAGTAAGACTTCTTTCTATGACAATGTCCAAAAAATCCACTACATGGGGGCACCAGCACTTATTTTTCTGAGGTTAGCATGGCTTCATGAAGAAGCAAGAAATACTTAGTTTGTATGGCAAATCATTCCACAACCATTATTAATCCTCCAAGCAGTAAATACTGCAGGTTTCAAGAGCCAACTTGAAAGGTCAGCATTTATCTTTTTGTTTATTTCTAGCCTTAATAACTTTTGCGCTCTGCCTGTAGATTGATCATTGAAGGGGAAGATACAGAGGTTTATAAATCAGAAAAATAACCTAGGCATTACAAGAGAGGGTCCAGATTGGACTGAAATTATCTCTACCTGCTCTGGTTTTGATGAACTATAACCTACCTTAATCCAAAATCTAATTATTTGGATTAGATTAGGAGAGTGGATTTTCCTGAAATGCCCAAACACCACGCAATTTCATATTTGGGGCACAGGGTTGCATTTCATTTTTAAATCCCTTTTAATTCCACACAGGCATTTGGAATTTCTTTTTTCCCATGAGAGGAAGTATTTGACCCCCTGCAAAAGTTTTTTCTTTAAAAAATGTCTGCCTCTTAACCCAACAGAAGATCATTATTCGGCTTTCATTGCTATTCATTTCCTAGACCTGATGTCACTGCAATCACTAAGAAGCCAAGAAATTCTAGCTTTTCAAGTGAGAAATATTTTGCTGGGTGATTGGCTTGATGTTGAGACAGTATGTGCCTATATTCCATAAAAAGGAAAAAGTAGCTAATAAAATATCAGCAGTACCCACTTCTGCTAGTGCATGAGATCATTCCACCCAAGACACAGAATATGGGATGTTATGCAGCAGCAAGGATGCGTACAAATCAGTTATGAATGCACAATCAGACAGCGAAGAAAGCAAAACTGACAAGATCATGAAACCATGCCTCTCATGTAAACATTTTCTGATTACTAGATGGGAGCCCTGTTTATACACCTGCAATCGATACACAATCAGACCCACCTATAATAGGTTTAACTCATCCAAACTGGCTCCTGGATAAGTTGAAGTAGTCTTCAAGAAAAAGAATCATGAAGTAAGTAAAACTTCTCACATATTACAAAAAATGTTCTTTTAAAACTCAAGACTCATGCATTTTTGAACGGAATTCCTCCATCTCACACTGTTAAACTGTACTGATTTGACAAACATGTTTGTTCCTTCCCTGATAGAACAAGGAAACCTAAAGTGCATTACTGAGAACAAAGTAAAACCAGTTCCCCCAAAAGTATGAACACAGAGAGAAGCCCACTGCTTAAAGAGGGCATGTGATTTGGACCGTCTACATCAGTACAGTTCTTAAGAGGCTGCACTGAGCAGGCATGTAAAATATTTACTTCTAAAACATCCCTTAGGAAAAGGGGATTTCCTAAATGCTAGCTTGTACACTATGTGTTTTAATTAACGTACAGAATAGAAATTACCATTTAGATAAGATAATGCTCCCCAGCCACCCCACCCTTGCATTCTGAAACTCTGCCAGGTTTCTCAGCCCCTCATTCCACTAGTATTTCTAGCAATCCTCAAGCCCTGGATAGCATTAATTCAGCTGCAGTTGGAGAGTTTCTCCAAGGCAAATCTCTTCAGTTCAGAAGAGCATGAACTGCTTAATTTGAGTGCTCTGCAATTTGAGTACTTTAAATAGAGAAAATACTGCAGGAAATGGCAGACCTCATACTTGCTTATGTGACTGCTCCAACAGCTGTACACAGCAGAGTGAGCCGTACACATATGTGCAGCCCCAGCTGCCAGCACAGACACCCGAGCAATGATACCTGAGAAATCTTTCGTCTCCTGGGCAAAATCTCAGAGGGTTCACATGCAGAAGTTCAGGAACCCATGCCGGAAGGTGTCACTGGAGCTTGTCATGGCTCTGATCTTACACGGCAGCCACATGTGCAGTGGAGAGTCGTAGAGATTACCGGGGATAAAAAGATACTCTCTCTGGTCCTGGAAGTACTAATGGGATTTACAACCACTTCACACAGGTAATCTGTTATTCCCCGATTCCCCTCCCCAGGGATCAAGGAGGGATCAGGGATTCTGTGCCCCCTGCCACACCTGAAGGATTCAGGCTTCCCCAGAAAAAGTTGCTCAGACTCTTCATTTCAGCCTGAGGTACTGGTGGTCACCTAAGCACATTAAAACGGACGCTGTGTGATTCAATTAGGTAATGCTTTGAAGTATTTTGAAGATGAGAAGTGCTGTATGTGGCATCCAAATAATCAGTCATTCTCTAAAATTACTTTGTAATTTTTGAGTACAAAAGAAATGTCCTATTTAGATATGTTACACTTAGATAGTGGATATTGCAGGGCAAAGGACTGTCATTTTAACTTTTTCTGCAGAGTGCCACACCACCTGTATAAAAGTACTGCCTGAATAAACTTCGGTACCGTATACTAGTGTTAGTGTGACCAGATTATGAAGTCCTAAAAAAATTCAAATGGTTTGCTTTGATAACAGAAGCTAACTGAGAGTTTCAATTTCAGTGAAGGAAATAATAAATAATGACATTAGCACATCATGGGCAGAGGCAAGAGGAACAAACCCCCAACTAAATAACTAAGCAACAGAATAATCTTCTTTTTTTTTAAATGAAGATTAGCCTCAGTCTCTACCTGAGTAGATTCAAGTTTTCAGAACAGATGCTCAAAGGCTCCTTTTTTATTATTTGTTGCACACCTCAGGTAATACAATGAACACACTCGTTGCATTTCATACAGAATTGGCATGCAGCACACCAATGCATGGCAGAACTGGTAGTTCAGATTTTCTCACATATAAAAATAACTAACCTAAATGAAAGCCACAAAGGCGCAGAACCAAAAAACCCCAAACCCAACTGCACCCACCAGAAGGTGAAGCACTTAAAAGCTAGGAAACGCTGCCCTTCAGATTTGCAGTAGTCCCCCTGATCTCAGTTTTCACAGTTAATGCACTGAGTAAAGCAAGAGACTGATGGAAAAAAAAAAAAAAGATTAAGCAATTGCATAAGAGGATCCGTACCCTGAAGTACACATAACAGGAGAGCTGAATTAAAATTGCATATAAACTTTTTTTTCCAGGCTATACTCCACTTGCAGTAGATAAATCACTACCAATAGCTAATTAACGTAACCGACAGTCAGCTCTTGTCAGTAGAATACATTATGGCAGAATGGCAGCCTGAGAGGGTTCAGCAAGTGTAGAAGAAATTGTGAAACCACCACCACAAAGCAGCACAATGAAAGCTGGGATGAATCTTTGTGTTGGTGCAACAAGAACAGCATGTCAAAATCTTCCCAAACCTCAGCATTTCTCCTAATTCCTGAGAATTAGCAAAACTGTGAGTCATTAGGAAACTTGGTACTGGATGTAAAACTGTTCCTTGCTAGCTCACGGAATCTGAGCAGACAAAAATGTACCTGTCTAAATTATTCTCAGAGCTGAGTCAGATGCAGTGGCGCATTTCTAAAGACATCTTTAATACTAACCATAGTTTACCTCAATTAGTCCTCATTACCTGTTTTCTTCTCTAATGGGTCTCAACATTGCTTTTCACATTGCCTCTTTTCAAGTAGCTGCTCACACAAACTGTGGGATCCAACTGAGAGACGGCTTCCTTTTACAAAGGCCACCTTGCTCAGCCCTTTGCAGGGGCCTCCTGAGGATGACTACCTTTCCCAAGGAGGATGGACTACAGCTCCCACAGCATAATCTGAAGCAGCCAGTTTCCTGGCTAAAGGCAGTCACTACTTTTCACCCATTGATGACAACAAAGAAACCCTCAAGTATTATTTTGCATGCAGTTTGCATCCCTGGACCTGCTTATCACAGGCTTTTTTGGTTCTGAATGACCAAACATTGTGCCAGCAAGGCAGAACTTCTGCAGGCTTCAGCTTGTTGGCTTCGTATGTAAATTCAACAGCTTTTTGCTTCCTGATTTTTGGTTAATAAATACTGAAAAAAACAACCTAAATGAAGAATCCAGGGAAGCTGAGATGTTGAAAAAGATACCTGTAATATGACAATGCCTTAAATGCGTTGAGTGCTGCACCTGAATAAAAACAGGCAGTTCTAAACAGCAGTGCAGAAACCTGTTTAAACTAGCACAGACATACAAGCAGAGGCTCACGATGCTAATTACAGTTGTCACTGAGTGAGTCACACAACTCATATCCTTCAATGAGAATATTCCAATTTTCATCAGATTATTTGTGAAGCAATATATGTAAAATGACCTGAAATGTGTGCAAAGCATGGTGGAGAGGTTACACGCCTACAGACACAGTAGCTCAAGTGAGTTGAGTTCAACATGAAACCATGGCTGGTCAGTTTCAAAGCAGAGTTTTCCAAGGGGGCAGACAGGCAGCATTGAGCTGCTGGACCTTGCAGCTCCTCTCAGGACCCTCGGTCAGAGGCTGCAACACTTGGGTGTGCCCCAAATTGCAGGGTATGGGCTGTTCCAAGCAGCAGTTTTAAGATTCTTCATGTATTGTCTCAGGCCTATAAAGCTGTCCCTCCTCCCGTCAGGCTGATAGAGCACAGTCCCCTAGGATATTATATGGAAAAGAATTTCAGCTTATGAAACAGGTTTGCCAGCTGAATAAAACATCTAGAGGAACTGTATACTTTAGGATCTGTTTTCACATAACAGATCTGTTCTAAGGTACATTTTTTCCTTATTATTATTTTAAATTAATCTTCAGTAGGAAAGATTATTATTTCTCCCACAGTACTGCCACAACGTCTCTATTTGTTGAGATAAAATCAAAACACCCAAGAGATACCTTTAGTCGGACTGGTAGTTCACTAAGCCATTTTACTCAATCTGTGGATTCCAAAACAGCTGTTCAGTGGTTTTGTGTGTCAGTAAATTTCATTCTGGACCTTTAAATTTCATTTTCTTTCTCTTACAAAATAAGTATTTAACACTTCTTTTTGCAGTTAATCACAGAGAATATAAAACACTGTTTAAAAACTCAGCAATGTTTGTTTTATAATCTGTGTTCTCACAAGAGTGGAAACTAAGGGCTACCTGAAAGAGTTCAATGCAGGTCACTCTTCAAGAAAACATCTGCATGTAGAAAGAGGGAACTTCTCTAAAGATAGCAGCCAAATCATTAAATGTTTACAAAATGAATCATGCTGCCACTGACCTATGTGCATCTGCAAGTCTAGAGGAAAGTAACTGCTGATCCTGGCAACAAATTCCAGAAGAATTCATCTTGGAAATCTTCTAGTAAATTTGGATCCTGTTCTTCAAAAGTAACTGGAGCTTGGCTGGGCCCATCCTGGCTGAACAGAAAAGCCAGGAAGTTGTGACCTGTGCTCACTAGGTTCTGTCCCCGTCCAGTTCTGTTCTGTCTCCTTTCTGACTCTGAGCATTAAGCTGTTCAACAGATGGCATTAGAAAACTACGGGTTTGCTAAGTATTTTCAGTATCAATTTGAGCAGACTGTATCAAGACACTCCTCCTGCCTTTCTGCATGGAGCTGCACTCCAAGCACTCATGTCGTACACAGGTTGACTCATCAGTGATCAATACTGTCAAAAGCACTAAGAGCAAGCCTCGGTGCTATACTCCATGCTGCCAGTGCCAACCCCTCACTCAAGACACCAGTTTTCATGTTTCAGGCTTCATTTTCTTACAAATACTACACTGGCTTCATTTGCACAGGAATGGTAGAAACAGCTTTATTGGTGCAAGATATTGTAACCCATTTAAAGAAGTCGGTAAGTTACAAGCACAGTAAAAGGAACTATCTAGAGAAGCCACTAATCAAAACCAAATAGAACACCTCAGAGACTGACTTACATCCCAGCAAATAAGTAAGTTAAATTCTCTGATTTCTTAATCAATCATGCACCTTGGCCAGCATTTGGTATTCTACGCTTTTAAGCCTCTAACTCATTTCTACAGGTTTGAAAATGTAGAACTAGTTATTCTTGTGCTTTATCAGTCAAGGCCAAGTGACCAAGGCAAGCTGTGTGCTAAAAATAAAATGATCTCCTCTCTCACCAGCCACTACAGCAAAATTTGCAAGCAACACATGCAGAAATACACCTTGATCTCTAGACATCATACAACAAATAAGGTGTCTTCTACTTAAGACACACACAGAAGCCCCTGACTGGTAATAGAGTAAGTTGGTACTGACATAATGACATCTAGGGGAACTAGGTGAGAAAAGTCAACACAAAATCACGGTAGTGTAAGACTAACCTAACTGATTTAAAAAATGGAGAAAAAAACCCATCTGCAACAACTTTACAATACACCTATTTTTTTCTAACTCCAAACTGCCTTATGCCTTAGCAATTTATTTCTTTTTTTTTTTTTTTTTGGATCATTTGCATTGATCAAAACTGGAACTGCTTGAAGGGGAAAGGGCAGGAAAATTATTAGGGGAACAATTCCAGGTCAGCTCTAAAGGACAGGAAGGGAAGACTCCCGCTCAAAATACGAGAGAAAAGAAATGTTTTGAGAGAACAAAAATGGGGGGAAAGGGAGAGACATAACATATGGTGGTGGGGAGGGCAATATCTGTCACAAAAAAAGTAATTAAACTTAGCATTCTGCTGTGTTGGTATCTCAAACCTGGCATTTGGATGACACAGACAACGTTTCCAAACAAGAATGGAACTATTCAGTTTCCCAGAAAAACATTAGAACACATTTACAGGCTATTTTTCCACCATGGATGGGCTTCAGCATTCATGAGAATGGGGCAGATGCAAAAAGGGCTATTTTTCTACCTGTGTATTCCTCTGTACATATTCAATATATTAGACAACCACACATATTTATATTTAAATGCATTCGCATTTATTTATGTATACACAGCTGATTAGGTGGTCTGGCCTCAGCTATTTTATTTTTTCATCTCCTGGAGAAATAACTTAATGTTCTTGTTTCTCAGTAGAAACACCTTACTTCTTGTATTAGAATCAGAAACAGTTGAAACTCAACATGTATCTCACAAAGCAGCATATCCTGTTTTATTATAAGGAAAAACAACATATGTATTCACACAAAATAGATAATGTTTAAAAGCTGCAAAGCAAGGATGTAATGTAGAAATGCAAAAATGAAAGGCATCTTCATTCAAATTGTGCATATATATAAAAATCAGGACCGCAATTTCCCACCACTGCATGAACAATTTTAATTTCAATTTCACCTTATCCTCCTCGTGCACTAGAGAGCAGTAATGACAGGCTAGGCATAGATATAAATAGTCAGAGAGAAAGAGAATTTACTACCTTTATTGTACCCAATTGCAAGCACTGTGAGACTCTGACCTATAAAGAGAAAGGAAACTAAGAGAAGTAACATGTAGGATAAAGCCATAGATCCTATAATGGTATTTCCAAATTGACAGTGGTTGTCCTAAAATAATTTAAGAAAGAAGTCATATACTTCTTTTATACTTACATGTGGTAGGTATTAAATGCATTAAAGAGAAGAAAAATTCTTTTATCAGCCTAAAAATCTTACAGACTCTTGCCAAAGATTACCTTTGTAAGAAAATGAGTTTTATCCCACCCTGCTGATTAGAGAGGACTGTTCTGTAGAAGTTCATCATTCATCTGGATGCAACTTTTCTTTGCAAAATGGGAGGGATGTGAAGAAGAAGTGCTGTATGCACTAGGTTCATGTTCACAGCCTACTGCCTTGGCAGGTGTATTTAAAGTAGCTTTAAACCAGTACTATGGAAAACTACTTACACAAAAGGAGCTCTAGCTTTGGGTTTGGGGCTTCTGAACACACCGTACTTCTGCTAATAAAGAAAAAAAAAACCCTGGCTCCTTCCCTCTTGAAGTCCCAATTTAGTTTTGAGTTTCTTATAAATTGCAGGAAAATCAAATGACGCATTCACAGCTGTAAGAAAAGAATTTGGCCATACTAGTACTTTTCATACTCTCAAGCATACAACTGAAGAATGCCTAGTGGTAAGATTTATTCCAATATCTGAAACCAATGGATTTTTTTTTTCACATTTAGCTTAAAGAATGCACAGCAGTGAAACGTGCAAGCCACTGACCACCTGTCTAATATAAGATAGCCTCTACTTTTCTCACCTGCTCAAATAAAATTGCGCTCTCTTAGTAATATGCTATTTCCATTAATTTGCCATTTCTTCTATATATTTAAGAAATGCCTTTTATACAATCAAGAACTTACCAATATTTAACTAGCAGAAGGGAGAAATCCTTAGCATGTTAGATAAGGATTATTGACAATGTTAACTATGAAGGGTATCAACACAGCATACAAAAAATCACAAGACATGAACATCACTTGGCCTTGATCACCATCACTATTTTTCCCGTAATTTTCTTCAGTTTACTAAAGATTTAGCTTCCCCAGGGATCCAAAAACTGCCCATCACACAAGCAGGTCATAGCAGGAGAGCATCTTAAAAATCTCCAGAGCTTCTATTTTAATTCTCTCAATATGAGCCTGTCTCAAGAAACCTGACATGTAGTCAAGGAACAGCCCAACTTGACAACAGCTTTTCCTTGCTCATAGCAATCTGCACATCACCAGAACTACTCATAGCAACACCACTGCAATATTATTCTTATTTTAGTAATCTCCATGTAAAGCACAGGCTTACGCCTCTCTCACAGCTGTTCCTTCAAACTGACTCTAGAATTATGAAAGCCAAGATTACTTCTAATATCAGCCACCTTCACATTTTAGGAATGCCAAACATTCACAGGCTCACAGCACGAAACATATGCTCCAGCTCATCAGCCCAGGAATTTTGATGGCAATAATCACAATAATTTCACAGTTACAGAAAATAAATCTTTACATACTCTACCATTTTCCAAGTTACCATACAGATTTTACTGCTAATTTCTAACTATGATTTGTTCAGAGAACTGCTGTGGTACAATGGGATCTAACTGGTGGTACACTACACCTCTGTCACAGGGCACTGCAATTTCCTACTTTAAGCTCCAGTCTAACCAGAGATGGCTTGGCCCCAAATTCCACCTACAGAAAAGGTGTGACAATGACTGCTACCAGGCTTGTCTCTGTGCCTGCAGTGATCACATCCAGGACCTCCCAGCTACAGGACAGCCCATCAGGAGATGCTCTCACCCCACCAGGCATGCAGAGACCTGGGGCACAGGCAAACAATCCCCATGCCCTGAGCAGACTATTGCTCCTGGTCAGGAAAGGAAGACACTGGAAGAATTCTGAATGTATGGCAGTCCTGGAAAAGGAGAAAGCTGCTGAACAGAAGCTTGCCATTTCTCTTGCTGCATCTGGTCTTCACTCAACTGACACCCGAGTGTGGTACAGCGAGTTTTCCAATTTTACGTCCCCTCTGTGTGTTGTGCAGGGACGGGACATGTCTCCAGACAAAAGCACATTGATGGCTACAGAAGAGCCACTCACAGAAAATACTACTCCTAAAAAACCCTAAAATCAGCTAGTGGCAATTTAAAGGAAGTAGATTCCAGTGTTCAAACCACAAAGTTACAACCACATCACCTGCAGGACCAACCTGAAAAGAAGCTAAGAACATTACCCGGAGTCATTCAGCACCATCTTTGGAGCAACACTACTTGTAGATTACCTCAGCACTGAACTCTGAGTGAGGACCACCCAACTCCTCAGCTCCTCCGTGCTTTGAGTATCCCCCCTCTTCTCTCCTACACTACCCTTGTTAGAGGCAGCTGGGCTAGCACTGCAGGGAGTCACAGCAGTAGGAGTTATTGCAGTACACACCAAAGAAAGAGAAGAGCACTACTGTCAACACTCACAAAGCAGTTGACACTGAAGGTAAAACAGGCGGGTACACACAGATCTGTCCTCTCCTCTGCCCAAGGTTAGCACTGTGGTAGAACTTGCCTTGCAGCACTCACTCACACTCTCCAGTTGTCAAGGAAAATAAACAAAGCCAGTAAACTTCATCTTGAGTCACTCAGAAGTAATAATTTCAAAAGTTAGGACTGTTAGAAAACAAAAAAAGTTATCTGTAAAGATACCAAAAAAAACTATGCAGATCTAAACCATAAGTGACTGAGTTTAAATACGGTAGAAATTTAACTTATCTTTGTGTACTCTGCAACATGATCTACCATTAGCGACACCTGTCTGCTACAGTTCAGTTTTATTCCTTCTCAACTTTAGAGGCCAAAGGTAGCTCAGACGTCTTGGTTACAAAAAACATAAGCAGTCAGCCGTCACATTTCCTTACTAATGGCTCTGATATCAGTGTTAACAGGACCATACTTCAGCCACTTCATTAGTTACAGTTTTTGCCATTGTCTCACACACTCAACTAAAAAAATATAAATTAAAAGACTGTAAGCGTGTTGCACAGCTAACCCTTAGTACCCTATATGCAAATGTCCTACACAGAACACAGAGCTAAAAATGTCACACCAAAGTCACCACTTCTATATGAATGACTGCAAAATGTTGTCTCTCAGTGGGATTTTTCACTGAATGCACAGTGTTAAGGGCATTTAAAAATCTGCTCGCAAACATGAACCCTTACCAGCACTCTCAGGACCCCAGCAGCCTCACTGTGCTTTTACCCATTCTTCCAAACAAAGGAGAGCTCTGCTGTTCAAATTACTCCCTTAGGGACACATTGCACAACCCATCTGATTGAATTTTACTTTCTCAGTAACACCACTGCAAACACACTGTATGTGTGTAAATACACACAAAAACCTGAATGTACTAAATAAACTATTAAAACACTAGGTCTCTACAGAAGCACCACGTGAATCATATTCTTGAAAAGAAACTTCTGAAGAGATTGTCAGGTACCCTCCATGTGGGAGAAACAAAAAAAAAAGAAAAAAAAAAAGCTGATTTAAATAATAATGCCTTGTGAATGAAAAGTGATTTATTGACATGGAGAGATAGTCGCTTTAATGTTAATTTAATAGGTTGACCAAAACAGCAAACAGAGCATGACTGTCACTACAGTTTCAAAGAGTTGAACAGCGACTCGAAGCAAACTTTGAAGAGAAACACACTGAGGTCAATAGGTTAGGTCTCTCTGATGAAAATAACTAAACTGGAACTAAACTGAACATTCAAAACCCTAATCTCCATACAAAACAGAAATTTGTGGAGTTAAACAGTCAATTTCCAAGTGTATTTCTCAGAGTAAGGAGCATAACTGAAACTTCAATGGGGAAAGAACCTCCAAAACCCAAAATTATGACTCCCTGCAAAAGCTAACAGCACTGTGGCTTTTTACAGTTAGGTTCCCACTGTTTACAGTTCTTCCATTGTTGGAGCATCAGAACATGATACAGAGCCAATATTTTGCAGACTGACAGCTCTGTAAAGTGAGAATCACTATTATTATCCTCATTTCATAGAGCAGAAAACCAGGGAATTATAATCTTAAAGCAAAAGAAGTACTTAGATTCCTGGGGAACGCGAGATGCCCAAGGCTGTGTTACAGATCACAGCACTTTAGTCTACCAATCCTAAGGCTGGACTGTCTTACATTCCTTTTTGGATTTCTTCTTATGGTCACCATTACACCTAAATATTATGTATTATTAAATTATCTGCAACATATATTTTACCTTGCCATGCTGGCACCTCGAGGTAGCAGAAGTACATAGCATTTCTCTTCAAGTCTGATTTTCTTTTGAGGTATAAGACATAAAATTCTTAAAGTTAAATGCAAGTGAGACTTACTGAATCCTCTCGTCTTTCAGCTCTCCCCTGCTCCTCTTCTCCTCACCCCTGTTACCACTAGCAGGTACCTGTGTTCCAGGATGGGCTCCATCTCTTGTGCACAGGCCCAGGACTTGCACCTGTCCTGCTTTTGCAGTGGAAAAAGCAGATGAACTGAATTTCCACCAGAAGAAAGAAGCCCACTGTGCCTTCATGGGCCCTTGGGGATCTGTTGATGGGTGCTGATAAACGTTCTAGTTTTTCACATTATTAGAGACAAAACATGTGGCAGAATGCATGCAGTTGTCTTAATTTTGTGAATTTACTGTCAACTTCCACCTTTAAGGTAACAAGAATAACTCATCCCAAACCTCTCCAGAGAAAAGACTGAGTACAATCTTGCTGTCCAAACAAAGTAGTCTTTGCCACTATCAACATAAAAATGCAGGCAGGACATCACCATTTACAGGAGTGAACTATTCTAATTTAGCCTTCTCAAGGGAAACCAGTGACAGTTGCCCCCTTTCTGCCTACCCGTTCTCTCCCTTCCCTCCATCTCCTGGCTGACTTACTTCAGCCTCAGCCATTGCTTCTATTAATACCTAATACTTGGAAATATGAAGTCCCAAATTCACTCTCTCCTTTCACAGAATCATAGATTCCTAGAATGGTTTAGGTTGGAAAGGACCTTAAGGTTATCTAGTTACAAACCTCCTGCCATGGGCAGGGATGCCTCATACTAAACCATGTCACCCAAGGCTCTGTCCAAAGTGGCCTTAAACCCTGACAGGGATAGAGCATTCACCACTTCTTTGTTTCTTACAGCTACTCAATGAACAATGGATTAAATAGCCTGTTTGGTCATTTCAAGGAATTCTTAAGCTTATCAGAGAAGAAAAAGACGTCTGCAAAAATGTGTGTGTGTGTATGTGTTCACAAATAAGCTCGTTCCCCACCATTTTATACAAGATTTCTCTTTCTACGTAGAGAACTTCTTCTGGTCTGTCCACATTTTGCTCAAAATAGATTTTCTGACTCAAGGATGTAGCTTGTTTGCTCTCTCACATCACCATTCTCAAGCAAGAATAAAATGATCCACATACTTTGGAAATTTCCTTAAACTCTCACATTATGGTCAGATATCAACTGTCAGTACACTAAAATGTGAAAGTCACGATCTTAGACTGAGATGGATTTATTAAAGTGCAAGGGCCACCATCATATCGATATAGATAGCAGTAGCCCGGAGAACGTAAATAAGTACTACAAAGCTCTGGGAGAGGTGGTTACAGGCTCTGGAGCTCAGATTGTCTTTTCATCAATTCTCTAGGATACAGGGCAGGACCTTAAAAAGGACAGGAGGACTGGCCAGGTTAATAAATGGCTAGAAGGGTGGTGCTATAGTCAGGGGTTTGGGTACCTTGAACATGGGACACAATTTAGTAGGCCAGGTCTACTGGTGGCCGGTGCAGCTGGTCTGACAAAGAAAGAGAACAGTGGATTTGGTAGGAGGCTTGCCAGACTGGTCAAGGATGCTTTAAACTAGATATGCTGGGGGACGGGGGCATCATTCCATCCCAACACACCCAGTCACTTGCCAGCACCTAACAAACATTCAGAGCAGGGTAGACATACTACACCTGCTCCAGCCAATGACCTGGCTTCAATAGCAGCTTGGCTCAGAAGCCTCTGTACAAATGCCCATAGCATGGGGAACAAACAAGAGGAATTGGAGATGTGTGCACATCCACAGGGGTATGATATCATAGGTATCACAGAAACATGGTGGGATTCCTATGACTGGTGTGTTGGAATGGAAGGTTACAGGCTCTTTAGGAAAGACAGGCCTGGCAGATGGGGAGGGGGAGTTGCTATTTCTGATAGGGATAGGCTGGAGAGCATGGAACTCTGTCTGGGGACAGGTGAGCAGTCAACAGAGAGGTTGTGGTCAAGGTTAAAGGGAGCACAGGGATGGGAGACATTATTGTGGGGATCTGTTACAGACCGCCTGATCAAGAGGACCCTGTGGATGAGGCACTCTATAGACAGATAGGAATAGCCTCACACTTGCAGGCCCTTGTCCTCATGGGGGACTTCAACCACCCTGATATCAGTTGGAGGGATGGTACAGCCTGGCACAAGAAATCCAGGAAGATCCTCGATTGTGTGGAAGACAACTTCCTTCTGCAAGTAATACAGGAGCTGACAAGGAGAGGTGCCATGCTTGACCTCATCCTCACCTCTGTGCCTGGCAAAATCTTGGAGTGGATTCTCCTGAAAAGCATGCTAAGGCACATGAAAAACAACAAGGTACTTGGTGACAGACAGCATGGCTTCACTAGGGGGAAATCCTGCCTGACCAATCTGGTGGCCTTCAGTGATGGGGCTACAGAACTGATGGACAGGGGTAGATGATGTCATCTACCTGGACTTGTGCAAAGCGTTTGACACTGTCTCACACGACATCCTTGTCTATAAGCTGGAGAGACATTAATTTGATAGGTGGACCACCCAGTGGATAAAGAACTGGCTGGATGGCCGCACGCAAAGTTGTGCTCAATGGCTTAATGTCCAGCTGGAGACCAATAACGAGTGGTGTCCCTCAGGGAAGGGTGTTGGGATCGGTCTTAGTCAACATCATTATTGGTGACATGGACAGTGGGATTCAGTGCACCCTCAGCAAGTTTGCTGATGACACGAAGCTGTGTGGTTCAGTTGATATGCTGGAGGGAAGGAATGCCATCCAGAGGGACCTTGACACACTTGTGAGGGTGGGCTGATGCCAACCTGATGAAGTTTAACCATGCCAAGTGCAAGGTCCTACACCTGGGTCGGAGCAACACAAGGCACAGCTACAGATTGGGCAGAGAGGAGATTCACAGCAGCCCTGAGAAGGACTTGGGGGTGTGGGTTGATGAGAAAATTAACATGAGCCAGTAGTGTGCACTTGCAGCCCAGAAAGCCAACCGTATCCTGAACTGCATTAAAAGGAGCGTGACCAGCAGGTCGAAGGAGGTGATCCTGCCCCTCTACTCTGCTCTTGTGAGACCTCACTTGGAGTA
>JASSUY010022061.1:0-44472 GCA_032466535.1 Forpus xanthops
GGTCCCAACACCGATCCCTGAGGGACACCACTCATTACTGGTCTCCAGCTGGACATTGAGCCATTGAGCACAACTCTGCATGTGGCCATCCAGACAGTTCTTTATCTATCGAGTGGTCCACATATCAAATTGATGTCTCTCTCTCCTGAGTTCAGCTGTAGTAGTCATTTTTCTTCCTCTTAGTCGCTGCTGCAGTGCTTTGGTTTTGACTTTCAGCCTGAGAACAGCACTCATAACACCTTTGTTTCCAATTACTGTTTAGAATGTTTTGGTCTGACCAAGGACTTTCTGAGCTTCATACTCTGCCAGGGAGGAGGGGAAGCCGAGAGGGAGCAGAGATGGGACACCTGACCCAAACTGACCAAAGAGGTATTCCATACCACAGCACATCATGCCCAGGATGTAAAAAAAACTAACGACAGGGCCCAGAAGAGAGAGGGGTTGCTTCTGGGTCAGGCCTGGTATCGGGTGGTGAGCGATTGTATCATCTTCCCTAGTATTTCCATGGTCATTATTATTATTGGTGGTAGCAGTAGTGGTTTGTGTTATACCTTTGTTACTGAACTGTTCTTATCTCAATCTGTGGGAATTGCATTCTTTTGATTCCCCTCCCCATCCCTCCGGGAGCAGGGGAAAGAAAGAGAGGGGAGTGAGTGATCAAACAGCATGGCTGACTGGACTTAAACCACGACACTCTCCAGTTTAGAGACAAAGATGTTGTGTGGGACACAACATCATACCATCAGCTGGCTCCCCATCATGGGAGCTGGTAGGCCCTGACTGAGATGCTTTTAACCAAACCTGTATATGCAGGAGTAAAATTTATTACGATTATAAATTCCTGGGAGCTGTAATGTGAACTGTGCATTTCCAGTGCATGTTTGAAATGTGGCAAAAATGTATTTTAAATCATTCTCCTTTGAGTTATAGTAAATTTTTTTGGTATTTCATAGATGCAGCGGTAGAAAGAGTGGAAGGATTTATATAGTGCGTTTTTAAAACAACCTAACAAATGGTTTTGAAAGCCCTGAACTTACTTAATGTACCAAGAGGAGCTAACAAAGCATATATTTCTTTCCTTGTGCTTTTGCACTTCAGTGCTTACTCTTAATTTTAAACCAAAAGGAAAAAGAGAAAACCACACTACTTGAGCTCTTCCTTCTTATCATGGGGTAAGAAATTGCCCCACCAACATTTCCAAAATCCTGCCTTAGGCAGAGGTGAGAAATGCTACCTTTCACATAACATAGATCCCAGTGCACAAACTCTTTCTTTTAAAAGATATCATTGTTATGGCATATCTAATGCTATATATTCTTGATATTCATAGAACTATTGATCATCCTTGTGTATCAAGACTTTTTTTATCACCTTAATGAATTCTTTTTCACTGATTGCGCTCTTCATTCTTTCCTGAGTCAGGGAATATGGAATACAATTTATTATATTGTGGAACGTGCTACTAGCCCTCACTGGGATCATTATGCACCTGCATTTAACATCATAGATGGTGGTAATTATGCTTTCTATGTCCCTTTCAGCTCCTCAGAGGCTGTGGATCTGGTTCATGTCTTTCCATCCCCTTCAATTTTGTAGTCTACTTTTCCTAGGGTTTCATGGCAGTTTATCACAAAAGACTTAACAATTCAGGTGCTTTATCCCAGTCTTAAGGTGCTTTCAGTAATAACATTCTTTAACCCCAAAGTAAGCAAGGAATAATATGGAAACACTTAAAAGGTATATAATTATACCAATAAACTTTGCATATGAAAAAGATTGGAACCAGGCTGTTTTCCAGTTTGATGGCCACTTCCAACTCTCTTTAACCTCAGCCACCTCTATAAATGCTTCTGAGTGAGTGAAAAATTAGTGCTGCTTCATAGAATGATGGAATGGTTTAGCTTAGGAGGGAATCTTAAAGCTTAAAGTTCCAACCCCCTGCAACAGGAAGGGAGACCTTCCACCAGACTAGGCTGCAGAGAGCCTCATCCAACTGGCCTTAAGGAGTTAGAGATAGGACTCACCACTCTTGTGGATTGCTGCTGTGGTCCTGCAGGCATGGCTACATGGAAATTTGCTCTCCAGGTTTGTATGCTGCAGCCTGTGTCCTGTGGCAAAGCATGCTGGTGCTAAAGCAAATGCCCAGCCTGCATGCACACATCTACTCTTCTCCAAGCCATTTGCCCATTTTTCAGCCATTCTGGTCTTGAACAGAAATTTGTCCCAGAGTAGGATAAGGCACAGAGCAAGGGTGATTGTAGGAGAGCTACCACAGGGATATGGGGAGCAGAAACTCAGCTGGGTGTTGACCAATGTCTGAAATAGTAAAATAGTAGAAAGCCCAACCAGCCAGTGACTATGAGCCCATGATCTCAGGTCTTCTTGGGATCATTGATAGAGTATTAATTGAAGCCAGTCATCTAGCTGATTTTTACCCATTTTGGAAGAACACACTTGGCTCCTAAGCATCTCCCTGGCTGCAGGTGTCCCACTTTGCTGCTGTGTGTGAGTTGCCACGTACCTTCAGACCCATCCTCAGGTACAGCAGCATGGGGCTGCAGTTTATACAGAATTTCTACCCCAGACCCAGAGTTTCTGTTGTGACCCTGCCTGGATGATTTCAGGGAGCTGAGAGTTGCTACAGAGAGGCTCTCCATTGCACCATTTGCGAGCTGGTGTGTGGTGAGTGTCTAGGCATCTCCGTTCCAGGCAGTGCCACAGGAAACCTCCCTGGTGTGGCATAGCGAGGAACATCGATGTTCTCATGGTGATTGTCCTTGCTACTGGTACCTCTTCCATGCTCTGCTCCCTCCTGCCACTTCCATTGACATAAAAAGTTGTTACTTGTCAGAAATCCTTCAGGCTTCTATTGATTCACTCTATCAGCAAGATCCTTGCAGGCTTTCCTTGCACTTACTCTCCTCCTTAAGTGACTCCTGTGCAATCAGTATTTTCATCCATATGACCATTATTTCTTGCTTGCAGTGCTGTGGGTTGTCTAAGGCCAAGGTGAGGGACTCCCCATGCACTGGCTAAGCACGCAGCAAACCTCAGGCTACCCCTGCTTACACAAGCAGCAAGAAAATACAGTGAAATCTGATACATTAGAGAGTAAGAAATGCAGAAGCAACTAAAATATTTATAAGGATACATGTTCCTGGGGATTGTCTTGGTACCTGGCAGGATTAGCTTCAGGAAAAAAGTGCTGAACATGTGAGAGTGAGTGATGGAGATCTGTGCTTGGTGACATGGAGAAAACCTGTAGCAGAAGCTGGGAGGTGATCTTTCTATTTTGATCCTTTATATAAGTACAACAGAAACCTTCTTCAAAGCCAGCTTTAACTCACCTGCCAGCACCCAGCATGCTAATAGATCTTCATTTACTTATTTTCTCCTGGCACGTTTTTATTCACGGATGTGTGCTTATGTGCACACCCTGCCATTTGCTGTCCCGGGAGCTACTGTGTGGGGCAGTTACAATTCTGCCTCATCGGTACAGACTAATAGGGTCATGGTTTTGTAATGTGGACGAGGCTTGATTATGGTTTTATTTTTCCTTCTTCCCCATATACCCCTGAATTTCTAGCCCTAAAAGTAATGTTTAATGGGGATTTTTTTGCATGATTATTTTCTAATATGATGTACTGGCTAGGCTCCTGCTAATGCTTCATGAGTCTAGCATGATTGTGATAAGGCAAGGAAATGAAGAGACATGCCTTAGGTAAATTAAGATTTTATATGTGTATTAATAATGTCATTATTATTGTCTTTCCTAAAAATAGAAGTGGGTTCTAATCTCTTGGTGCTGCCTCAGAGGGAACTTTTTGAATAAAAATCAGGACTACAAGCACATACAAGCAATGAGCCATGTGTGCTTTGCACAGATTTGGCTTTGCTGTGAAATAAAATGCCCTTTCTGTTGCTTTCATGGATTTGCTATGCTACAAAGGGAGCCTCCTTTGCCTGGTGCCCTCTTGTCTCTGAGCAGCTGAGCTGTCTTCCAAGAGGCTAGTGCATGTTTAATACCATTGATTTGGTTTGCTGTCTGGCCCATCAGTGTCAGTCCCTTATGTTTGTCATTATTTCACATCAGTATTTCCTCAGTAAATCACTACAGGTCTCTCAAATTGTGCTGGAGCTATAATAAAAAATAGGGACCAGCTGTCCTCAGGAGGAAAATATGTGTTTCTGCAGATGCGGCTACGTACACCCCCAGATTCTCTATAAAGAGAGAAAATTCTTCTGGTGTGCTGCTGCACAAGACGCACACAGGATGGTTTCAGCCTGCACCAGAGCAGCAGTGTCTCTATCCCCTGCCCATAGTGGACCTGCTAGATATGCTGCCATCACTGCCCTTGCTGCCACTCCAGCTGTAGCTTCCACCTGTATGAAAGCAATGCTGATGGATCCAGGCATGCAAAAGGAAACATACTTCCCCGGGCTGAGCATTAGCATGAGAGAAAACTTCTTAATGACTTACTGCATAACTCTTGATTTTCAGAATGCAAAGCAGTATTCCTGTCACTACTTGTGTGCCTGTTGAACTGAAGTGCTGTTTTCCTTACGCAGTTCCCAAGAAGATGAAATTAATACATTTGTTTTCAATTTACACATAATTCTGGGTGTAAAGCTGTAGTTCAGAAAATGTAGCTTTTGCTTTTTGTTTTCTGCTTAATGAGGTCTGTCAAGCCAGTGCTGGTCTCATAAGTCACGGGAAGGTTTGTCATTTTATCACTGCATTTAATGAGAAATGCCTTTCAGCATGGTGAAGCACCTGAAACAAAACTGTCAGTCTAATCTGTTAATAAGATGGATATACAATTTTCATACACTTAAGATTTAGGATGAAATTCAAACCCTGCCCCGCATCTGACCAGGATGAAGCTCTGGCAGTTGTGCAGCACAAACACGAGAGATGATGGAAGTGTGGCAGGAGGATGAGACTTGAAGGCTGAAATCTGGAAGTAGAGGTGGCAGGGGTCGGGACACTGGGGCAATTCTCTGTGTTTGTGATCCTGTATAACAGCCCTATGCCTGCGATGGATAAAAGTAGTGTTTTACGGGTCCAGTTAAGCATAAGATGATTTCTGTGAGGATGTGATTATGTATCAAAAGCTTCTTTCCATTGTGTCATGAAGGTTATTTGCTGTCTGGCAAGTAAGCCATCAACATGGGGAGGTAAGTATTGTTCAAAGTTTAATGAATATTTATTAATTTCTTTGCATCCAGTTTTTCTAAGAAAGTGAGGCTTCCTTGTTGTTCCCACCCATGTTGCCAGGGCTTTGCCCCTCTTCCTGCCTCCTGCTTCCCTTATTCAGCCAGCCCCTGCCTCAGCTCAGCTCCATTCATGTTCCATGAAGAAATAGACTCCTCTAACTTGGCTGAAAAGCTGGGGATAAGAATCTGCTTTTGTGCTTGTATGCCTTCACATAAGGTAAGCCACTATTTACCACCTTCTTGGCCATTTCTAAATTGCCCTGACCTGTCCATTGTCTGGAAGTGCCAGCAAATCTGCTGTCTGTTGTGGTAAGACACTGCCTTGTGGAAAATGAACCACTCAGTATGGACCAGTATGAACCTGCTCACTGTATGACATCGAGTTGACTTACAAAGAAAGTATACCTTAAAATACAGGCTGTCACTATAATTCTGCAGAAATTACAGGGTTAATTTTGGCCCATGGTGTTAAGAGCAACCCCAGCATACTAAATGTGACAGGAGGAAGCACTGTTACCGGCATGGTATGGCGGAAATTGGGCACCGCAGCAATGGCTTGGAAAAGACCAATACCAAAGGGCAAGCATTTCCCTAAATAACCATGTATTGCAACAGTGCTGGCACCAGTCAGACTTAGAGGATTTAATTATCAAAGATAAGTGGTGGGTGATATTTCATATTTATAGTTTGAAAATGTCTTTCTCCTTTTCCTTTTCCCAAGCAGACTGGAAGCATTTGAACTGGTGTTTCATGCTGGAGTCAGTAGTTCAGGTTTCCAGTGAATGTGAATATGTATAAATCAGAGCGAGTTGTGTGAAGAAAAAATGTGTTAGAAAAAAAAGGCAAAGCAAACAAAAACCCTACAAAAAACAACCAACCAACAACAACAACAAAAAAAAAAAGCCACCTAAACTGAACTTCTCTATAACTTTGAAAGGAAAAGGGATAAATCTGTTATGAGGAAATGGGCAGAGCTGGTTGCATACATGAGTTTGAAGTTTCCAGTCTAAAGCCCTGGGTGGCATGTGCAAACAAGGAAACCTGCTTCTTCACAATGCCCCTGTGCTGCTCTATGGGCAGAAATACCAGACAGCCTCAGATGCAGTGTTTGGGTTTCACATCAGTGTTATCCTCTAATCTAATCTGTTTATGTATTCCTAATTCCTGCCATGCCGTAATATCTAGTGGCCATCTATTTTATCTAAAAAATGTGTTATTTCTTTGTGAAGACAGCCTAAATATTAAAAAGAGAATTTATATGTCTCTAGAGAGCAAATAAATCAAATTCCAGGATCATTCGTGAAGGATGGAGTCCCATCATTCCAGTTCAAGCCCTGAGCAATAAGGAACAAGCCCAGGCATCGATTCACCAAGGTTTTCTTGATTTATGGTGTATATCCGTACAACACAATGCCCATTTTTCATTTACTTTTTTGTCTCTGGGTCTCCTGGAGAAGTAGTGACTTGGGGATGGATATCGCTGAGGGCAGTCAGAAAGGTTGCATATTTACCCCCTGCTCCCCCTCAGCTTTGATGGGGTTTCCACATCACTTAGAGGCTCTGACTCTGACTGTGAACGCAGCCATACTCACTTTGTGGTATTGCCTCTGTTTACTGACACTGGGCTTTCTTATGTACTGGAAGAAAGAAAGGAAATATGCACATTAATTGAAGTAAATTAATTGGCATTGTTCACTGGAATTTATTTTGAAGGTCAAACTAAACTAAAGCTGAAGGAATCTGCTAATGTAACTGTTGCAGGTGATTTGTTTTGCTTTCAGGGAATTCAGAGATAAGTGGTCTCATGAATATTGCATGAAGACACCTCTAGTAATGGCTTTTAAATGCTTTAATTTTGAAAAACAGCAGCTTAACAGAAGAGCAGCCTTATTTCCATAGTAAGGCAGCTCAGCAGTGCGGAGCCCTCAGCTGTGGTGCTCCTGCAGCTGAAGTCAGGCCACCTGCAGACACAGGGAGTACCATGGAGCATCCGTCCTGTGGGACAAGCTGCTCAGCACTGGGGCTTTCCTATCCACATTCAGCAGATAACGATTTGATGATCTATCAACGTTTTCCATTCCTGGAAAGAGCTGTTTAATAAGTGAAGATTCATATTGAGTCTGCATAACTCAGGTTGTGAAGAGCAGTGGTACTGCAGTACCACAGCTGTGCTGATTGTATGCTACCATTTTTCAACGTTTGACTTGGAGCTGTTTACTTTCTATTTAGCCCTGTACTGAAATATTAACGAAGAAAAATAAATTATGTATTAGGTTTGGCACCAACTCTCAAATTCCCATTAAATACTGCTCTTGGTACTTGAGCGATTTGCATTAGTGCAGTGGGCACTGGGTGGATGCCAGGCTTTGGGTAGAGATCTGACTTGAGTCTGAGCAGCACCTTGGGTGTCTCTGGCCATTTACCCAGCTGCTAAAAGCAAACAGTAATGCTGCCTTCCTGTAGACATTCGCGGGTTTTTAGGCAAGAAGGGATCATTATAGTAAAGGTCAGGCTAGCTAGTGCAGTGTAGACTGGAGGGCATCAGCCCATTTTTCCTGTGTTTGAGTAAAATACATTTTAAAAACGAATCAACTCTTGATTTGGAGAACTAGCACTTCAGTTGGAAAACTGTTTCAGTAATGAATTGCCCTCAGTTCTGCAGGTGAGCCTATTCACTGAACTAGTGTTCTAAATGCTTTTTCAGAAAAGTGCTGTCCCAGCTTCTAATACTCCAAACCTATTCTTGCAACAGATTAGTACATTTTAAACTGTATTACCCTCATTTGTGTGAAGTCTGGGCAACCAGGGATTCCCCACTCCCACCCCCTACATTGTTTTCCAAGTGATTTTGAATCAGTCCAAGCCTCTGACTCCTGAGCTCCCATGTCCTGCTCATTTTGGTTGCTTCTGAGAGCTTAAAAATCTTCACATGCTTGGCTGTTATCACAAGATAGGGAAAAGTTAATTCTTTCATCAAAGAAATGCTGAGACTCAATTACATGAGTTTAAAGCCCAGTTAGGCAGTCCTGGTCCCACAGGTCAGAGCAGGGGTAGTCACCAATCATTGAGCCTAGCTCTCCTCTGTCCACCTGAGGAGGAGAAAGGGGTGCTCTGCAAGATTCTCTTGGCTTTATGGGACTGTTCTTTTGCACTGATGGTGGCAGTTATAAAATACGCATGCAGCACCAGGATTCATGGTGTCTGGTTCTAAGACAGGAATTGAGAGCATCGAGGAGCAGCCCATCGTATATGGCATTCCCCTTTGCTGTCCCAAGTAGCTTTCCCAGCCCTTCCTTGAGGCATTTTTGTTTTAAAAAGAGTTCAAGCAACTAAGAACGCTGAGTCCCTGCCTTCTGCCAGAGACAGCAGCCACAATAGTCACACTGTCTTGAAGGACCTGAGTGGGCACCAAATGCTCTCTTCAAAGCAGGCTGCAAGTCCCTGTATGCTTTGACACTGCAGGGCTAGGGTTCCCCCAAGTGCTTTGGGGTCCTTTCTTTGTTTGCTATTGCTTGGCAATATCCCCCTCCAGCAGTTCCTCAGAGAACATGCCACAGCATCCCCAGGGGGCTGGGCATTCCCCTGGCTATCTGCAAAGGCAACTAGGCAACCACCTTCAGTGCACTGCTGATGCATGGGACTTCAGCACCCATTTCTTCTGAACAGCAGATTTCCTCTGAGATGAATGGAAATAAGATTGAAATATAACTCAGAATATTAATAATTTTGATGTTATAAAGTCCTTTCTGGTATTTTGCGTTTTTTCACTCAGCACTTGTCAGGTCACACATGGATACTGTGTTCTTTTTTGATCCCCTATAAAAAAAGAAAGATGTGGACAGGCTGGAGAGGGTCCAGAGAAGGGCCACGATGATGATACAAGAACTGGCAAGCTGTGTAAGGAAAGGCTGAGAGAACTGGGTTTGTTCAGCCTAGAGCAAAGAGGCTCAGGGGAAACCTGATCACCATGTTCCAGTATTTAAAGGTTTGTTACAAAGAAAATGGAGACCGTTTTCACAGGGAGTCAGATGGAAGAGGCAAGGGGTAATGGGCACAGGTTACTTCTGGGGAGATTCAGACTGACACAATGGGAAAATCTTCACACTGAGAAACAGCAGCCATTGGAATAATCTCCCCAGGTAAGTGGTGGACTCCACAGTGTTGGACACAAGAGCTGTCCAGACAGGGCGCTGGGCCTTCTAGGTTATGTTTTGCCTAGAAACATTGGACCAGATGACCCTTGAGGTCCTTTCCAAGGTGGTATTCTGTGAGTCTGTGATTTTGTACACGGTACGAATTTGATTCAGCAGCAAGATGACAGCTGAAAGCAGACTGGGACTTTTCTGAAGGACCCCATGGCTGCCGACTACCTGGGTACCCTCTGTCCCACTGTGTCAGTGGGTTTTTGGACACCCTGAGGTTTTTCTTCCAGAAGTATTGCCACTTTGATACTTTAGAAGTCTGATTTCTTCCTTGCAGGCTTTTTAACATTCTAGTCAAACTGACTCTGTTTCTGGTTCTGGTTGGCGCACTGCAGTGTCAGTTGTGGACATTCTATGACTGGGGTCAGTAAAACCCTGGTTTGAATGCATGAAATGCAATATAGTGTGAAGAACTACAAATGATCACATCACTGGGTATTTTAAATGGCGCTCTCAAAATACTTTTGACCTCAATTCCTTAGTCTTAAGCTCCAGCCTGTAAAATTAGGGGAAGATAAAATCTGTTTGCCTCCCAGGAATCTGGTAAAAATCAATTAGGTTTTATGAAGTACTCCAATAACATAATGACAGGCATGACAGAGGAACATGTGGGAAATCTATATTTTTCTGTCTGGAATAAATTTCAAGTTATGTGCAATAACTAAAGCCCTGGGCAAGACATTGAACAGGAAGGAACTAAAGCATCGAACAAAACACTGCTCAGCAAGCCAGAAGAGGAGAAAAAGCCCTGTCACAGAGTCTTATAATTAAAAATTAGGTTGTAGTCCTGTAGAAGGAAGAGGTGAAACAAACTCAGGATGCAGACGCAAGTTCAGTTCTGGCGTTTTGTAATAAAATGCTGTCATGGTTTAAGCCACTATAACTCACCCAGTTCACTCACTCCCCCCTCTTCCTTCCCCCCAGATCCCAAGGGGATGAGGTGGAGAGCTGAAAGAATGCAACTCCCACAGGTTGAGATAAGAACAGTTTAGTAACTAAGGTATAAAAAAGCACTGCTGCTACCACCAATAATAATAATCGCAAGAGAAATACAAGGAAAGAGAATACAATTGCTCACCACCCGACACCGAGCCTGATCCTGCAGCGAACCCCCCTCTTCTGGATCCCTGTCCTCTGTTGTTACATTCTGGGCATGATGTGCTGTGGTATGGAATACCTGTTTGGTCAGTTTGGGTCAGGTGTCCTGTCTCTGCTTCCGCCCGGCTTCCCCTCCTCCCTGGCAGAGTATGAGGCTCAGAAAGTCCTTGATCAGATTAAACATTTGAGCAGTAACTAAAAACATCGGTGTTATCAGCGCTGTTCCCATGCCAAAAGTCAAAATCAAAGCACTGCAGCAGCTACTAAGAAGTTAAAAAATGACTGCCACAGCCGAACCCAGGACAAATGCTTAATTTCACGATAGTGTAAGATCCATGTACCAGATGCCATCTCCCTGGGGGTGTAGTTCCTGCCACACCAATGAGGACAAACGTGGGGGCCAGCACCACCCTGCCCTCCCACCATATCCCACTCACCCCTCATATCCCACCAAGACTCAGGGCAAGTGATTTCCCGTGTGTTTTACTGGCTTTTATCAGTGTAGCCTATGTCCCATCACGGAGAAGGAGCTGGAAGGAGTTTTCCAGGAAATATTTGGCAGCCGGCATCTTCAGCTGAGAGGATGCTGGAGACGTGCTTGGCACCAGTGGCTGCAGGGCACCAAGCTTCTAATATGCAAGCACCACTTAACACTCAGTAAGTATCTAAGGAACAGATATAAATTGTTCTTTTTGTTTTTTTTTTTTATTTTCCAGTGCTTGATGAAGCTTGAATGCACTGTCACAAGGAAGTGCTTGCTAAGATTAATAATGAATCCCTGCAGCAGTGGCTTAAGGGAGTGGCAGTCTCAATACAATTTTTCTATCGTGAGTGGACTTGACTGCCAGCAGATAACACCCACTACTTTTCAACTGGTAAACTGAGGCATGATGTGTGAGATTCCCTGCCTTCTGTAGGCTTTAGAAGCTGCATTCCCAAGATGTGTTACATGGGGACCCTTCCAGGCTAGAGAAATGGTGGAAAATGCCTGCTAGATACAAATTAAACATGGAAGGTTTAAGTTGTTGCTATGTTAAACTGAGCATGATCCGGAGGAAAGCCATGCCTTGAATCAGATAAAATGTAAATGGGCAGCTTCTCCATCTTGAATTAAGTGGCTAAGATTAGTACAGATATCCGCTAACCGCTGCCAGCCTGTGCTCTTTTTCAAGCTCCCCTGAGATCAGGTTTTCAACCATACTTAGCCTGAATGATTTTTATAGGTATCTGGATTCTGTTTCTGATCCCGACTTAAGACCAGAACACAGTGAATCAGGGATGAGGCAGTGGCAAAGCATGCAGATTACAGATATAGAGAAGCAGGATAATTTCCTGCAAAAAAGGATAGCCCTCCTCTTCCCTCCTTCCCTCCCCTCTCAGCAGCTTTGGTCACAGGGAAGAGCATACATGCTCTCCTTATGAAGAATATATATATATATATATTTATATATATATATATGTTTTGGTGGGTTTAGTGTGTGTGTGATTTTAAGTCTGACTGCGAGGAACAGGGTGTGAGTGCCCTGTTGCTGATCTAGCGAAGAGCGTATCTTTTCTTGATGGTACCCACTCTTGCAATCCATGGGAGAGCTGCAGCCCAAATAGCTCCTTCAATCAACAAATTCACAAAATTCAACTTAGGACAGAGCCTAACTTCCTCCATAAAGCTTAGGGTTTTTCCTCTCTCTTTCCTGCAAACTTTTTAAAGAAACCTGCCCCATGCCTGGGTTCACATCTCCTCTCTCAGTTTTCAGAAGCAAATAAAACTTTCTTCCAGAAGGGAGAGCTAGGCTGGTTTATTTAAGATGTGATGGGAAGGGAATAATTTCCAGACCTGCCTGCACTGACATTTCAAGCAGAAATAATTGGGTCTACATTCCATCAGAAACAGAGCAAACTGCACATTTTTCACAAGGTGTAAGTTTATTTGGGGAAGAGTTAATGATTTGAGACTTAAAATAGGAAGTTCGTAAATGCCTACAGATGACCTGGGGTCACTTCTCTGGCACTGAAACTTTGAAAAAGTGTTTGTAAGGGAAGTCATAGAGCTGGAGACACATACACTTTATTCTCTCTTTGTAGCCTGTGTGAGCCTCTTTGTTCTGTCAGATGTCACTGCTTTGTCTCACAAACTTCAGTACGAGCAATGGAAGGGTTGAAAGAAAGTGCATGAGTCCAACAGCAACAGCAGGAACAGGAGACAGGACAGATCGATGGAAGATAACAGTCATCAGGTGCCCATCAGTGGGCAGTGAGTTGGAAACTGCAGAAGGATTTTACATGTGTCGTAACGGAAATGGATAATATTTGTGGAGGTCACATGTAGTGCTTCATACTTTAATGGAATACAAGCTCTTGTAATACACTCTTCTTAGTATGGCTTTTAAATATTCCAATAATATTTAATCTCATGCAAATTAAGGCTACAAACCCCTTCTTTTTCCTATGAGCAGCTCTTCATTGTATGATCTAATTTAGCGGAGGGGTTATAATAGCGAATTACTATTCAGGCGCCTATCTGCCTCCCCCAGCAATCCCAGCTCCTCCACTTGGGTCAAGCCCTAGGGATAATTCGAGGCAGTTAGTGCTTAGAGCTGTGCTATTACATGGGAGAAAATCAGATACAGTTCTAGGGTTCTCGAACTCATTACCCAGTCGTGCTGTGTGCTCTGCCACTGACTTAATGTTCTGGAGGAATGCATAGACCTCTGTATTAGACTGCAATTGCTTCTTTAACTGCGAGGCCTGAGACATCTCGACCTGGCATTAAAAACGAAAGCCTTGCAGTTTGGTATGTACTTCCTGCTCTTCTGGATGTTCAGTGAACAGCAGAATACAAATTAACCTCGTAGGGCTTGAACAGAAGGAAGTAGTGCAAGGGAAGGCTGCTGCTGATGTTGCTGATAGAAATTGTTCAAAAGTGGATCACACTTAAAAAAAATAAAAATAATCAATAGCTGCAGCTGCCAGTTTGTATTAATGCTGCATGGATTGCCTTAGCTTTTCCCCTTTTTTTCAGTTCACTGCAAGAGCTTTTGCTCTAATACTAGAACCTTTTTTTTCATTCTTGTCTTCACTGCAGTATGTTGATTTAACTACAGTGTTTTTTTCAAGATTCGGTGGAAGAAAGAGACAAGGCAAGCTGACATGCTGCAATGGAGCAGACCTCTTCCATTCACTCCAGGGATGAGTACAATACAAAGCAGACAGTAGGACATACTGGTTTCTTTAATTGAGATTAATTTACTGGAAGACACACAGCGCAGTGACTGCTGCCACACTGCTTGGGGCTCCCCTCTGCTCCCAGAAGCAGAAATCCAGTCACTGCCTTTTACACCATTTCTTGTATTCAGCAGTGCCATAACCATCTTCTCACTGTCTGTACTCTCCTGCACCTTGTGATCTCCTCAAGGTTGCTTGTCTTCACGCTGAAACAGAAATAATGAAAACCTTTAAGAACAGGACAGAATAACTGGAAGGGACCTACAACGATCATCTGGTCCAACAGCCTGACCAATTCAGGTCAAAGTACTAAAAGAGTCTTTTTGGTGGTGTTTTGTTTTTCTTTTGTTGATTGGTTGGAATTTTTTCTTAAGGAAAATCCAGGTATTTCTTCACTAAGTTGTTTCCTTTTTTTTCTTTTTTTTTTTGCCCCTGCCAGGACCCATTTTCTCCACAGGGAGAAGAAAGAGCAGAAAAGGATATTTCCAGCCATCACTGAGGGATGAACTGGCCACTGCCTCAGCAGTGGGGGGAAAGGTTTTCCAGCCTCAGTACCAACTTTTGATAACAGTATTTTATTGTCATCATTTACACCTGTTTTGTAGGAAAAATGGGGAAAACACTAGTTTGCTAATAGCACAGATGGGAAATGTAGAGACTACTTGAATGCCCGCCTCAAGCTAATAGCCATTCATTCTCTGGAGAAAAAGGTATTTGCTGTACTTCAGCTCTAACTCTTTGTCTGAAAAGAAGATTGATTTACTCAACATAGTTTTCTGTATCTTGCCAGCTTTACCTGTGCATTTTGGTGAATTATTGCTCTAAACTAAATATAGTTATATGCATAAGCCATGCTGTCTTTCTTTTATGGGACTACTGTAGCCATTCTTCCATTTCACTGTGTTAAGATTGATTATTCCTCTTCAGTTCTAATACTTCGAATTTTTTCTTACTGAATTGTAATTTTTTTTTCCTTTTAATTACAAATTACTATTTCAGTTTATTGAAACAGTTTGAATTCTAGCTTTGTCTTCAATCTTCTTGCACTGCCTCTATGTTCAATATTGTCTGTAAATTTGGCAGACCTGCTTACATCTTCTTCATTCATAGACCCATGGCCTGACCTGGAACCAAAAGGACCTGCTGCAGACACTTGGTTATTGATCTCTCCAGTTCAGGCTTCAGCCTCTAAGTCTTGACAGAGACACCAGCTCCAGCTATTCAAGAACTCGCACAAAATACACTGCACTTTTTAGAGGAGAGAAAATATTTCAGAGGCCATTACAGCTGTCAAAATTCAATTTGTGATACTGTACAAGGGATGTTGAGCACAGTGCCCTGGAGAAATACAGATCTGGAGTTGTGTCCTGCTGATCACACATGTACTTCCAGTGCAGCACCCTCACAGAGCAATTTTATCTTCTGTGAGTGTTGCTCTGGCACCTCTTCAACTCTGAAACTATTTTGAGTTCAAAATGTGCAAGACCATCCATGTGATACCTTCATATGTCATGGCAGGATACAGTGGTTCCCCAACAGTGTGTTCTGTTGGGGTGAATACTCATATGCAGGGAGGAGCAGGAGACATGGGATTTGGTGACAATTTTCTCAAGCACTGACAGAGCATTCAGCCCTAGTGCCTGGAGATGGCACCTCCGTGCCCACTTCTCCAGGTCAGATCTTTGCTGCATTTCCCCTGTTGCTTATTGAGCTCACATATAGTGTATTTTTATCTTCCCTGATAATCTTTGAAGAGTCCCATGGGGCAGAAAGGGTTGGTATATGCAGCAGATGAAGAAACTTCTTTTTTTTTCTTTTTTTTTTTTTTTCCTCCTTTGGATGTTGGTCCATGTGTGATCTCACAAAGCAGCAAATGAGTATTGATTGTAAAGCAAAGATTCCTAAGTGCCAACACAAAAGTATGCGCTGCAATTAAATCAATAGCTCTGACCATACATTCAGGGCAACCTAATGCCTCCTCCAGGCAAGTAACACTGCCCTTTTAATGGAGGAAATCTGAGAGGAGCCTTGGCATGGCCAGCAGCTCATTTAAAACTGCAAAAAGAGCATGAAAGTAGTATAGATGGGGACAAAAAACCCATACTGGAAAAAGAGCTCTTTTGGTCAAGACTCCATTTTGACTAATATTTTTATTATATTTGACAAGACAGGATTTTAGGGTTTTATCATACTAAAATGAGATAGGAGGAAATATTAGTGAGAGAGTATTTGCTGTGAGCACCAGTGAGAGCTGCAGGACATCTCTGGTCCTCTTCAGAGTTTGCAGCAAAGGTTTCCCTAGCTCTGCACCTCCAGAGCTGCTGCTGGGCTCCCTTCCTGGTACTTTTGCAGCCATTAATTCCCAAAAGGAAAATTCACAGAAGACCTAAGTGGGAAGCAAAGACAGCAGTGACCATTGTGTCAAGGAATCTGTGTTTTTCAGAAAAAACTGGTTTCTCAATGCAGTGGAAACTGGATTAAAAAAAATATTCCAAATTAGGCAAGTGGATACAAAGAATTCTGAATTTGCCAGGTTTTACAGTAATTGTAAAGGCAACATTAGCTTCAGAATAGTTGGGGGGAGGGAAATTATGTTTGTGTCTATTTGCATTTGGCAGCTCAAAGTCTTGAAGCATGATTTGTAGTGGCTTAAACCCAGCCTGTAACTCAGAACCACACAGCCACTCACTCATCCCCCACCACACCCCTTGTCTAGGCAGGATGGGGAGGAGAATAAAAGGAATGCAAACCCCATGGATTGAGGTAAGAGCAGCCCAATAACTAAGGTATAATAGAACTACAACTACTACTACTGATTATGGTAAGGGAAATAACAAGAGGAGAGAATATGAAACTAGAAGAGGAAAGGACAAGAAACAATAAACACAAGTGATGCACAACACAATTGCTCTCTACCTGCCAACCAATACCCAGCCCGTCCTGAGCAGCGATCTGGGCCTTCCCACCGGTTTATATGCTGAGCATGATATGCTGTGGTACGGAATACCTTTTTGGCTAGTTTGGGTCAGTTGTCCTGTCTCTGCTTCTTCTCGACTTCTTGTGCCCCTCCTAACTTGCAGAGCATGAGAGTCTGAAAAGTCCTTGATCAGGGTAAGCACTACTTAGGCACAACTAAAACATTGGTGCGTTATCAGCATTGTTCTCAGTCTAAAGCCAAAGCACAGCACTGCACCAACTGCTAGGAAGGAGGTAAAAATAACTGTTACAGCTGAAACCAGGACACTAATGTTGCCACAGATTAATTGGGCATAAATCAGAAGTAGCTTCTCTGAAGTCAGAAGAATGACAAGCTCCTGAAAGCTGGAAAGAGAGAGGGATCTAGGCATCAACAGGCCCCCTGAGAATATGCCCAGCCTCTCCAAAATGAACTGTGTAACAGATAAGTGAACGAATGTGAGTTGTGACTTGTATTTCAGAAGATAAAGAGAGGCTGACTGAGCTTGCTGTGACTGCAGTTCCTGGTTTGTGAGCCCAGACACCAACAAGTTCATGTGCAGTATCTTTGCTGCCACACAACATGGTACGCAACAGGGTTTCAATTACTGTCACGCTGCTGTTACAGTGGTTTTCTGCTTCACAGGGAAGAAGTGAGACCTATAGTGTGGTGTCTGTCCTGAGGAGAAGGCTCAGAAATGTATTCCTGGGCAGCAGCTGGAGATGCCAGTGCCAGGGGGATATTCTACCCCTTCCTAAAACTCTTTAGGAACCAGCAACATACACCTGCATTTTCCTGCTTTGGGTGAACCTTCCTGGCTGCAGTTGGTGGCCTCAGACTTCAGAAGGGTCAGAGCTTCTCTTCCAATTTTCTGTCTTAGCCTTCTGATATACCAAATGTTCAAACAGACAAATGTGACCAGGATAGTACAACCATGACTATATGGTTCAGTTGAATGTCACAGTCCAGAAGGGTCTTCCGGATATTATGCCACCATAGTATTTTATGACACTTGTATTTATATTTGACATCCTCTTTTTTTTTCTTTAGATTTACCCAGTTCTTACTGAAAAAATAGAAACAAATTCATTACTTGGGCACACTGATGCTAAATGCCACCCTGCATCAGGGTGCCTGGGACTGTGTCCTGTGTATCTGCTGCAGGTGGCCTCCCATAGTGGCCAGCAGTGCTTTCCTATTTGTGAATTCGATTTTCATGTGAGAGGCAGAGCTAAAGGATGTTTACATTGGCAGGGAGTGCACTGGGAGACAGAGGGCACAAGGCTCCAACAACCTAGAGCAACCTGATCTAGTGAAGGTGTCCCTGCTCATGGAAGGGGGATGGAGCTAGATGGACTTTAAGGTCCCATCAAACCCAAACCATTCTAGGATTCTGACTAACACTGCCCTCTAACATAAGTAATGCTGAATTCATCCATAGCTAGTGCCATAGGATATGGATGTTAGCCCAGCCCATCCGCAGTCACCCTGAGGAGTAGCAAGGTTGCTCCTCTGGACTGAGGAATTCAGCCAACTGTGCAGTCATTAGCAGTGTTACTGATTTAGGTGTGAATTTCCTTATGAACGATTTTGATGAATCATGGTGGAATTTTCTGTTCTGCAACCTAAGAACATTCAGAATATCAATTTGAATTTGAATTGGAAATCCCCACATGGATTTCCTGAGTGGCTTTGCATCTAAAAACCATTTCATTGCACTGCCAGGTGTCACTGCTTCTTCCCATGCAAGTGGCAAGGCTGCTTGTATCAACGGCTGAGAAAAATCAATCAGTTTGTGGTATGGAGGGGAAAAGAGTGTTCTTGGCTTTTCCTTCCTAATTCTGTAGCTGCTGAGGTCTGGGCTGAATTGAGATGCACAGACATCAGGAGCAATTAGAGGTTAAGATACAGCTAGCTTCTGGGTATTTTCACTTTGTCCTGCAGCTGCAATGTAATGAAATTAGCAGGGAGTCACATCACTTTGGGGCTCATGACTGGGAAGAAATAACTTTTCCCAGGGCTTTCCTGTGAGCAGAATATTCTTGTCACCAAGATCATTCATATGATGGAGGACATTTTTTTTCATTTCCACTCACATTATTTCCTTACCTCATCACGGATGACAGAAGAAGCAAATTGTCAATCTGCTTGTCTCCCCAAAAGCAATAATAATTTTGATTTTAATTTCAGTAATTAGATGAAATAGCTACCCTTAGTCTGTTGTAGTTCTGTTACCATAACATTGTGATTAATAACAGAAAAGCTTTACCTACTTCCAGCCTACAGACAGGAAAGAAGAGGTGAGAGAGGTCAGTCTGGGAAACCAGGAATAACTGGAGGAAGAAAAAAGTAATGTTGAGCACAAGAGAGAGGAGGCTGGAAAGCACAGACAGCCTCGGTCCCAAGAGGACTCCACTAGTGTTGTGCTGCTTAGCCATAGCTTGGGATGAACTCTATTTAGCATTTATATTAACCTGGAGCGGGGAGGGGATTTAACAGACATCACACATTGCAGGAGGGAAAGTAAGGTAGAGGACCTGAGAGATCAAATGTGAACAGAAAATAGCAAAGTAGAGTCATTTTGGTAAAAGTACATTCATTTTGCAAAAGCAACAACAAAAAATATTCCAAAACATAAATGCAGTGGCAGGGAAAACCGTAGGAAAATAATGCTGAGGAGATAATGGTGAGAAAATTAGGTATGATTGTGCTTTATAACATGGCTAACGATGCAAATTGTCTCTGAGTAAGCTCCTGCTGCACCACTGCGGAGCAGATGGCAAGTGCTGGTGGGCATCTGCCCCTGAGCACCAGGAGGAAGAGTGGGTGAGGAGAAAAGGACCTTCAGAGAATTGTCAGGACACACTGACAGGAAGAAACACCTACAGCTTCTCAGGGGAGGAATGGAAGGGTTATCATAGAAATGCAACAGCCGCATGGACAGCTAAAGAAAAAGACCAGGTGGGAAAACTGTTAGGTTTGCACAAACTCTTATAAAACCTTATTGAAGTTATTACAGAAATGTGTGATGGGCCAGAAGAATTAGTGTATTACAAACAACCCAGCAGTAATAAGGATGCAGGACATCCCCTTTCTCCCTGTGTGGTAAAACCCATCTGTTTGGGTGACTAAGGTTTATAGGGCAGCACCGAAAATGTGCCGCAGGGACAGGTGTTTGGTCAGCACTAGGTGCTGGTGCCTTTCACAGGGTCAAGGCCCATGCCATGGAGTTATGTGCCATATTTCACTTACTCTCATTAAATTAATTGAATTAAATTTTAAAAGTCTTTTCCCATGACTGCTCATGAACAAGGAGCAGCTATGTCCATGAGGCCTGCCTAGGTGGCAGCTCAGATAACCAGTCAAGCTAAACCACACCAAAATCTAGGTATTGCTTATGCAACATGAGCTCTTGTTCAGTATTTTGGCAGGATAATTTTACAACCCCCTTGAAACCAAAGATTTAAATTACATTATTCCTCTTCTATTTTTTTTTTTTTTTAATCATTTAAGAATCCCCAGTGGCCAAACATCCCCCATACCCCAGATACAATTTCCAGGTTAGGATTTGGGATTTTTTTTTTCTCTCTGTTTGAAAATGTTTACTTGTTAGAATTTTTAGACAGAGTTTTTAATCGCCTCCCAGCCCCATGCAGGGGCTGTGCTTTGTGGCTCTGCTGCATGAAAATGATCCCGCTGCTGTTTTCCCCTTCTCTCACCTTCCCTTCCTGCTCTCCAGAACCTCTCATGCCTGTCTGTTTTGAAGACTGGATATATGAGCACTGGACACAATATCCCATTTGCACTTGTGTAATGGCCAGACACAGACATAGTAACACATTCCTGGTCCCACTTCTGCTTTGTTATTGTTCGCAAACATCCATTACATGAGACTTCCCACTTCAATGTACTTGTGCCACATCCTTCTCAGACCCAGGCTTGTGAGCACTGAGCTCCGCATGACTTCATCCTACCCAGCTGTGTCCCCCTGCTCTGCTCCTCAAACCGAAATGCAGGGCAGGTTAACTTCAAACCATTTATTTTCCATAGACCTGAGCTGATGAACGTTGTGGTTGCCTCCACTGATGCCTCACAAATAGTTATGAACGGCTTCCCAGTTATTTTGCCCCTGCTCATCGCCTGCGGCCCCATCTGCCATGTGGGAACAAAAACGGCTGTTAGAGACACAGAAATACCCAGATCCACCTATTTTTTTAAGCCCCCTACGCTTGCTACCTTTGACTGTGTGACCCAGAAATAGGATAAAAAATATTACATGAGAAATGGGCCCGGGTGTGGTACAATGGCTGCATTGCTCAGCCCTTCCACAGGCACATGGAGAACAATTGTCAGCCTTCTATCATTTCTGGCAGTTCTGTTGGGAGAATTTTTTGCTCTAGCAACACACACATTTCAAAACCCCGTCATTGTCTCTGCTGACGATGGGTCTTCCTCAACCTTTTTGCTTCTCTTCACCATTTCCTTCTGCTGATGGAGCGAGGTGAAAGCAAAGGCAG
This sequence comes from Forpus xanthops, assembly GCA_032466535.1. Classification (NCBI taxonomy): domain Eukaryota; kingdom Metazoa; phylum Chordata; class Aves; order Psittaciformes; family Psittacidae; genus Forpus; species Forpus xanthops. The sequence continues at coordinate 21,213 of JASSUY010022061.1, forward strand.
GTGGAAAAGGCTGCCCTGCTCCGCCGCATGATGCTGGCCTCGTCCAGCTTCTGCGACGGCTCAAAGCGAGAATGAAACAAGAGCACAAAGGAGCGAGTGCTGCACCCCCCCTCCCATCCCGAGGCCTCTTTTCTGTCAGAGAGAGAGCACCGCGGCGGGGAGGAGAAGGAGGCACGGGGAGAGACACGTGCGCGAGCGACGGCGGAGAGGATGAGAAGGGGAAGAATGGGAGGAACGCTCCGAGGATGCGAAGGGAACCCGAGCAGACGGGGCGCGGGACGGTACGCGGGCTGCGCTGCGCGAGGGGCGGAGCGGGAGGCGGAGCGCGGGGCGGAGCGCGGGGCCACGCCCCCGCGGAGGGCGGCGGAGGTACCGCGGTGCGGAGCCGTCGTTAGGTTTCGGAGTTAACAGCTCCCGAGGAGCATCGTCGGGTGAGTACGGCCCCCGGCAGCGCCTGCTCGGAGTTACGCACACGGTGCGGTGTGAGCAGCGCGCACGCTGCAGGCCGTTTTGGCTGTCCTGAGGAGGAGAGATGTCACCGTCGTGATCCGTAACACGGCATCCTGAGGCAGAGCGGGGACCCATCGGGCAGTGCTGCCTGTCACTTCCCACCGGCCCTTTGAATCCTGTTTCTGATTTTGTACAGACCTCGCTAGAAGTGGCACTGTGGATCGAAGTGTCATGCAGTGGCCTCCCAGGAGCCCAGCACTTGGGTGTCTGGCCTCTGTCGAGAGGCAGTGTGGTGGCACAGCGCTGCTTGCAATGTATACCCTGTATGCTGGGGTAAGCACAAGGTACTGCCGGTTGAGGCATTTAGAGGTAGGGGAAATCTTCCTGTAGTTAAGTAAAGCAGCATTACTCCCTGGAATTATGCTCAGGTATCCTTTATGTCTGCTTGAATGAGAGATTGATGAATTAGCTGGGAAAACAATGGGCTGTGACTTCCACCCTTAAAGTGATTTGCACCTGAAGTCCAAGGATTTAAAGCAGTCTGTGTAAGTCCTACATTCACCTTCCCATTCACTCCCAGTTTTCGGTCTTGGCTCTTTTTTTCAGTTACCTTCATTTGGAGGTACCACCGTGCACATTTCCCTACATTTCCTTGTCCTCCCCTCAGTCTTTACCCACTTCACTGGCTGAATTCCTGCTCTGTGCTGGAGATGTTCTGCAGCAAGGTGTCAGGGTACCATTCCTCCAGTGTAAAGACTTAGGTGCTGCCTTCAGAGGCTTACCTCAGGTGTCACAGCACAGCACCCACAGACTCACACAAGGACATGATGCCCACAGAAATAAGGGTGCTCTAAGTACATATCCTCTGTTGGATACATCAGATCTGAAGAGCAAGCAGCCTCTGTTAGACAAGGAGTTTCTGGCTGAACTTAACGCCAAAGGCTGGCTGAATTTAAGGTATGAAAGTCAGTCCTCGTGGCATATACCACAGTGATACCTCCTCAGGAAATGATTTCAGAAAGTGGTTTAACAGCTTTTAATGAGGAGGACCCTTAATATGAGTTAACAAGAAGTTAAATACGTAGCAAATATCATCTTTAGTTAATGCTTCAGATTTCCTCCTGAGGCAATGGATTTTTTTTTTCTGAAAGCCTGAAAGGTCATTTGGGTAACATTAAAAGTGAAGGTTTTCACATTTAAGGAAATTGAATTTTCTGAAGGAACCTATCAATGTCATCCAGAAAGTCACTTTCCCTTCTACAGAATCTATTCTCCTCAGTCCGGGTGTTACTTTCCCCATCTATCGCTTACTTCTGATGTGGAAGTAATGTAACACCGGATGCTTCTTGGAAAATCCGCTGCATTTTGAATGGCTTCAGTCCTTCTGTTTCAGGGCAGGGAATTTATTCTCACTTTCTCAGTGGAGTAGATCCATCCGTTCTCATAGTATCAGTTGCATGCAGTCATCCTGCACCTCTCTGCCAAAATTGCTTTTGCCCCAGAGAGAGGAAGGATCAGCAGCCCCCAGGAGCCATGTCCCCTGAGGTCTTTTAACACGGAATAGCGTTGTGAGGAATCATAGAATCACAGAACAGTTTGGGTTGTAAGGGACCAAGCTGTCTGTGCTTTATTTTTCACACACACTATCAATGCTGTTGCTTGTGGGGCTTATCAGAAGTGCTGCTGAAGTTGTCCTGTGTGCGTTCGGTAGCAGACGGGAGCCGTAGGTTTGTAAGAGCCTTGCTAGGGGAAAAGTGGTTTCTGTATTTAATTTTCATGAGCAGCCGAACACTTGTCTGTCATTGCAGGCGATGCTGTCTCCATTCCAGGCTTTCACTATTTTAAATTGCACGCACAACAGACCCTCTCTCTGCCAGGATTCATAAGGAACTTGTGAAATGATCACGAATAAGCTTCTAAACTGGAGCTCACACCTTCGAACCCCAAGTGGTTGCCACCTGCTTGCACTTGGTGGGTGCAGAGCGGTGCCTTTTTGGGATGAGCATCACCTTGCACTGCCTGTGAGTAGGGATGGGACTGCTGTGCCCAGGAGCAAAAGGGAGGGCTCAACAGTAACTGAACCGCCAGCCCTCTGCCTGTGTGGCCCCATGAACATCAGCCCTCTCAAAACATTTTGGGACCACAGAAGGGCAACCTTCCTTTGCTGGGCAGGAGATTCAGGGGGTCCCTGCTGGGGAGATTGAAGGGATGGGCGTGCTGAACTGTCTGGTGTACTGCAGAGTGAGGAGGTGCAGTTTGGTGTCATGGGCAGTGGTCTGCTGCGCAGATCAGGGTTGAGCCTGGACAGTGGCTGTAGTGTACAAGGAAGAGGAGATGAGGCACAGTGTGATGAGGTGGGGGGAGAGTGTTTTAGAAGGTTGTGCTTTCTGAAATACTACTTTTTTTCTAAGTGAGATAAGTTCTGTGGGTGGATTTAAAGTGATAAAAAGCTGGTATGGCTGTGCCATGGCAAACAGACCCCTTGTCTCAGTGTGGAGCACCCATTCTGCACTGAACTGGGCAGGGTACCAGGACCCCGCTCCCCACTGTGACCTCTTCAACTTCTGGTACTTGTCTGTGTGCTGTCAGACACAGCAAGCGAGCAGAGGTGCAACCCCTCAGAGACCCAGTCTGCAGGATTGGGGATGTACAGCTGCACCCAGATGTTGGCCAGAGCAAAACATCCGCAAATTGCCTGGCTTGGGATAGCACCTGGGATGAGGAGAGTACCAGGTACAATTAACCCATCACCACACAAGCCATGTGCTAAGCTCTGATAATGGGTCCCGTGAAGTCTGTCCTCTTACAGTGGTTATTTGTAGTAATCCCATTCCCCATCTTTGACCTCCAAGGTCTAAGGAGTCCCAAAGTGTGCACAGTTCATCTTCCACAGTGAACCCTTGTCTGGAGTGAGGTGTTTTGGGAGGGTGGGGCTCAGAAGGCCATGTACAGCCATGGAAGTTCCCCACCACTGCACTGACCGCCTCATCAGACTGCCTGGTGGGTCAGTATTTCGGGAGTGCTGCGAACCGTTGTAGTTTTGTAGGGATATTGACTGGTAGTTCATGTCTTTCTTGAAATTCAAGCTTCTAGAATGATACTAAGAAAATGCCAGCCTCATTAAAAGAAAAAAACACCCAAGAAAAAAGGTTTCGTTCCTTCTGACTGCATTGAAAAGCTTGAAAGGCATAAATCTGATGGGTCTAAAACCTACACGAAACAAAAAGGAGGCAAAATATAGTAAGCATTTAAATTTTACAGTCTTAAGCTGGCATCTTTGTTTCTAGGCAGTTTTCACAACATTAAAACACTGCGAATGAGAATAATGTTGAGATGGAAATTAAGAAGTCTTTCATTCCTACAGACTACAAATGAAAGTTTTGTGCAGTAAAGAGTAGTAGAAGTGGTTTTTTTCCCCCCAGCTGGCATTTGTAAGGTAGCAGCATCTCCAGGAGGAGCTGCTGCACGACCTCTTGGAATAAGGGAAGGTTTATACCCAGGGAGAAGGGGAGTGGATTTTCCTCTCTGTGTCATCTCCCACGGACTCTTTGAGGTACAGCCTATGCAAGTACTTTCCCATCAGCAGTATTCAGGCAGAACTGAGTACCCTCCCAAACACTCCTCAAATGGCCTTGAAAAGGAAGTTCCCAGGAAAATCCAAGATTTCCCATTGTTTGGACTGGACATTGTTCTTTCTGGTTGCCTCTTTGTTCTCTTTCTGTGCCTCTGGCTTTGTCCCCTTATTCTTCCATTTTCTTTGTTTTCCTGGTTCATCTCTGTCTCCAAAAGTACTGTGAAACAAGTACGATGTTTGCTACCATTACTGTGTTCTCTCCCCTTGTTTACTGCCCCATACACAGCAGCTCTGGGACAGAGTCCTGTGTGCTGGTTTGTGTCTGTACAGTGCCTGGCACTTTGGGAACCAGGCCTTTAAACCTTTGAAAGGGTCTAAATAACTTAGGCTGAAAAACAATAAAACAATACAGCTCTTGGTGACCTGCCATGCATGTCACTGCCTTTTTTCTCCAAAGCAGACATGCTACCATTAAGCTGCTTAACGTCCGGAGTGTCTGCATAATCCATTGCCCTGAACTATGCTGCGGACTCTGATGTGCCTTTCCATAAAGAAGTATTAACTGGGAAGGGATATAAAGTGGGAATGACAGGTAGAAGGGGCACCACCAAAAAAAGGAAGAGGCTTGCTACTGGGTAGGTGAAAATGTGTTGCCTTGTGGCCCAAGTAATAACTCCTAATCAGTATGAAATCAAAATTTTTGGAAGAGAAGTATGATTATTACTGAAGGCTTGTTTGTGGAGACAGAGGTTTGGCACTCTGCATTTTGGGTCACCAGGCTTCTTAGCTTAGGTGACACGTTCTGTCAGCTGCATTAAACACCGCTAGGTTCTCCTTACACTCAGTGATTCAGATGCTGTGCATGTATTTTCAAAACTGCATGAGTGTGCTGGATTTATTCAGAAAGGTACCAGCGCTGCACATGCAAATTGCCAGTAACTGTGTAAGCCAGTGACCAATTACATCAATAACTGGTTATTTGCATAATGCATTCCCATTTATGCATGCAGATATAATAACTGCATACACAAATGGTGTAAGTGATTGCAGGTGCAAAAGTGTGGATGCGATCACATGTATACGGGCTACAAAAAGCAACTTGGTGTGAACAGCAGTTGCAGCAGTCACCATGGTGCTGCTGCACAAAACCCGGGAATTTGAGTCTTTGTTTTGACCTGGAAGGATCCTTCTACCTGCTGATTGGAATGGCCTGTTGGTTTCTTTTTCATGAGAGATTAATTAGCTCTTTAGTAGCAAGGGTTACTGCGATTCACCCTTCTATTGACAGCTGTCAATCTGGAGTCAGATAAGAGCATCTGGATGTCTTCATGTAGGGAATGCTATAATAAGGAGCTAAAATGACACCAGGCAGTGTTTTTTAAGCAGGTCAGTCATTTCACACACTATTCCAGCTCACTTCTCTTATGTATTATTAATTCTGAAGCTTTTCCTGTCGGCTGATGTATCTTTTCCCACATGATCTGTCATGTGAATGTTTCATGAAGAGGGACTCTAATCTCATTTCATCACTTTGCTAGGAACCCCTGAAGCTTCTTAGAAAGCTGGAGTGCCTTAAAGACAATTGAAGACTTCGTTGCAAGCACATAATATGTATTTACTCCAAGAGTAAAAGTGGTAGGACACGGAGCACAAAATCCCTGTGCACTGAATTCCTGTCATGTGCTAATGAATGAACATCCATCAAAACGTTTCTTCACAACTTCTGATACAAGAAGTGATGCCCTGTATTCAGTCAGTCAAAATCCTGCCACTCTCAACTGTCCTGGAGCGGAGGTCACGCACAGAGAGGGATGAGCATGCAGGTTTCAGAGAAGTAGGCTTTACACAAGTCTTAAAGAGCTGAATTTGCAATTCTGTATGAACAGGATGTGAAGTAGTTGTTTTTATCTCTGGGAGAAAGGTTGGAGTCTCATCACCTAACTTGAGGATGTGAATAGATTGACATTTCATGCAGTCTTAAGCATGTCTGAGATACAGTTCTCCTTTACCAGAATAATAAAGTTACTACAAAAGGACTCTCATAGAAACAACTATTATGGCACTCTGCAGAAATATCAAAGTGAAGAGCTATCTTAGATTTCATATGCGTCAGAGGAACAGTGTGGAAGAGGAGCACCCTGATGGTGTTTTGTGCACTGCTGGGTCAGTGGCACTGACCCAACTCAAGGGGCTGGACAGAAGCAAACCTGTGTTTGAATCCCAGACTCTCAGCTGAGGCATTAAGGACTCATAGTACAGCCTGTGCTGTACAAACAGGCTGACATCATTCTTTCCAGTTACTGCAACCGAGTCTGAATTACTTCTGGTTTGCACCTATGTGTAGACACGCTGCCCATGTGCTCAGTCCAGCTGCCATTGATACCACTGACTTGGGTTTGCCAGGCATGTCTGCTGCACCTCCAGAGCAGACAGAACTTCTGGGTCCAGTTCAGAGCCACTTGCGATACCAAATACCATAACTAATATTCCTTCCCACCTAGTTCAGCTGGTGCTTTCAGTATGCCCAGCTTAAAAACCATCTTTTCTCCCCTTTTTCTCCCCCCCTTGTTCTCTATGGAGAATACTATGGCTGTGTCACAGAATTCAGTATTTCTTTTTAAGTGTATTTTTTTCCTGTAGCTTTTTAGAAACCTGCTTAATGTGAAATTAACTTTGAAACTCGTGGACCTGATGAGGTATTGAGCTGACATCTGTAGCTCTAAAGACCTGTTCTATTAGAGAGAAATCCCCAGTGGGATGTTATTTGACCAAAACTAATATTTCTTGCACTCAATATTTCTGTGTATTAACATCTGAAAATGGCATCTCAATTATTGTGGTTTGGTTTGTTGTTTTTTTCCTCAAATCGATATCAAATACATGAAAATACTCTGCAGTATGTAAACTGTAGGGGAACCTTTGAACATTCAAGTGGGTAGTGATGCACCAGCTTGACTAAGTTTGCTGTATAGTGGCAAGTTTAAAAAAGAAACAAGCAACAAAACCATCCCTTATTGCTCTCCATCTACCCCAGAGGCATAGGTTTCTGTGCAGCTAAAAGCAGTTGGCGCCCTGGGATGCTCTGGGCAGGGGTTTTGCTGGCATCCCAAATGACCCCCACAGAGGAACTGGCAAGTTGCGTGGGGAAGACTGAAGCCGATGCCACCTTCGCATCCTACAGGAAGATGTTGCACGTGTCTGTCTGGCACTTTTTAGTAAGACCGAGCACTCAGTCTGCTTGGAAAGCGTGAAGGTAAAGCAGGTTGCTTTATCCTTCCCACGTGTGGGGAAGGATCTGAAGCTGCTGTAAATTACAAGCTGCATTTTGATCAAAGAATCTGTGATCCACAGCAAAAGTCTTGTACTCATGATCAACTGATATAATGGCAGTTTTGGGATCTGTATACTATATTAATAAATTATGACCTTGTGTGTGCTGGGGGGCTGGATAGCATTCTATTATAGTAGCCACAGTGATATTTCTATTGTTAATAGAAATACTTTTAAATTCAAATGCCATCTGGTTTTAATGTTAAAAAGACTTAATTACAAGTATGGTTTAAAACTATATCTTCTTTATGACAAAAGGAGGCAAGCAAGGTAGAACTAAAGATGCTACACTGCTTTTGGTTGAGCATATGTTGACTGAACTAACTTAATCCTGGAGATTCAGCTCCCCCCAAAGCCAGACTGTGATTCTTAGGTCCCTACAGAGAAGATCACTTATGTTTCAACGTTGCATGTCAAAATGAAGAGTGCTCCTGGAGTGATGCTGGCAGAAGTGCTGGTTTTGCATCGCTACTCCGAAAAAGATGCATGGGAAAGGCACATAGGTATGAAGTATAAAGCATGTGCAGTAAAAAAAGGCTAGTAACAGCATTTCACAGAAAATCTGCAGTCCCTGTGTAGGTGATGCATACCCACTGTCATTGCCGTGCTGCTTCATCTCCATGGCAGAGAGTTTCTCCCTTGTGAATGTGATGGGTGACATTTTTTAATGCTCACATTAGTGCAGCGATGGATGGTGCACCAGGGGTTCCATGTGGCTCAGACAAAACAGCATCTGGTGTCTCAGGCTCCTGTGTTTGGCAAATGGGCAAGGGATGAACACAGAGGAAGATGACAGAGGAGTGACCTTGTGGCTTTCCTCCGGAGTTATGATTCGAGAGGTGTTGGTTCAAGTGCTGGGTCTGTTACAGACACGGGCATGACCACAGCTAAGCTGTTGAGCTATTGTGCTGCTGTGAAATGAGGATTCACAGCCTTTGAACTTCCCTCTGTTGCCTGTTAGGGTTGTAGTCCCCACAGCCTGGGAAGCAACACAGGGAGCAATCGGAGAACTGTAGCTTGCACGGCTTAGCTTGAACTGTAGCTCTATTAATACTAATATAAATATAATTTAGATTGAGTTTGACCTTAGGTGACAGCTATGACAAAGCATGGCACATTTGAGGTCCGGATGCAATTATTTGCAATTGCTAAACACCATACTCCTGTCATGACCTTTAGATTGCACCGGAACCAGGGGAGATCCCTGATTTTAACTTCTGAACTCCAATTCACCTCGTTGGAAACAGACTCAGAAGCTATTATAATCACAGAGAATATTTTAAAGTGTGTAGAAGCTGTAAGCAAAATACTTATTTTACACACTTGTCTGAATTTAATCCATGAATCTGTCTACTATGATAGTATTTTTCTGGTGTAGATGCTGCAAGTAAGCTGAGATCATAGCAGACATGTCCTGTAAGGCTTTACAGAAAATCATTGCTTTTTAATCCCTTTATCCCTGTTATTTCCTACCACTGTGAAAATCCAGCGGCAGGGAAGGCTGGCACAGTGTAGGACAGATGCATAATATGTAATGCTAAGCAGGCAAAAATCCTTCTGTTTGTCTAATACTCCAAACACATTATATATGTCAATGTTAGTGCTGTGTGTCCTACATAAACAATAACAGCATCAATATTCAACCAGGTATTATACATCTTTGGTCTAACTTCAATACATGTGCTGTCTTGATATCAGTGACTTGTCTTTTAATTAGAGTTAGCCAGAAAAGTTGAACTGGGCTGGGTTTATAGCAAAACAAGTACAATCCAAGTGGCAAACTGTGTGTAGAAATGAGTTGGGTGCTGCGTGTTATACAGCACCTGACTTCAAGCCTTTAATTTATCTTTTCTTTGTGCATTACGTTTTCCCTGCACAAACACTGCAAACATGCTTAGACAGTAGGATTGAGCTCCAGTGTCTGGAGGGCATCTAGACATTTTCAGGTGCATGATTGCTTCCTTGATCTTCACATTAAAGCATCCTTCTGTCTGTAGTACAGATTTGATCAGCTGAGCTGCATCCTCTTAGACTGAAAGGTCCTGGAGCCCTGAAGTAGGCTGATCACGGCACTATTTGGGACTGTTTCTGCTACAAGGCTGAGAATGGATTTAGCTAAAGGGCATGGGAAGTAGCTCTGGTGGAAGCGAGACGTTGCAGTGTGCCAAGTGTTTGGAGGAGGGATACTTTGTAGGAGTTTCTTATACGTATCTTACATGTGCATTTTGAAAGGGGAACATTTAAAGATGAACTTGGCAGTGAATGCAGTGCTGTCAATGAAAGATTTGTGTAGTAACAGCAGTAGTTTTCTCCCCAAGTAAATCACACTGATTTCAGGTCATCCTGCCTGGCTGACACCGAGCAAGGACAGAACCTCTACAAAACACCCAATCACTTTTTCACTGTCTCAGGCTGTAATTAGAGGCACCCTCAATTGGTTTAAAGTGTTGAAGTAGAAAGATCCAAAATGCTGTATTTCTCTCCTGCTCTCACAAGGGAGGAACTTGGACTGATAGGCTTTGCGGACATGCTGAGTGTAATTCAGTTCCTCTTGGAATCTGAAGTTTTATATATACTCAACAGCAGTTCCACAAGTCCTGGGCTTTGCTCAGTGTTGAATCTCCTGCCCATCACGTTTCCAGTAGGACAGCCTGGTCCTTGCACACTCACCCTGGCATGCCCTGGGTCCATCCCTGTGCTGCAGGACACCAGCACACCATGGGCACACAGTCCTCCTGCTCTCCACTTCTCCTCCTTCACAAAATGAGGGTGTTGCTATTTATTAATGCAGTTCAGGGCTATTAATGCGTGCACAACCTCTTCCCCATGTTACCAACCACAGAAGAGCAAAGCCTTCTGAACCTCCTTCCTTTCACACCATGTTAAAATGCCATATGATTTCATGGCAGCTCACAGCTGGTTGCTGACTGGAGCATGGGTCTTCCAACATGGCAGCTGTAGGGATAGAACTCCAAATGGATAAATCTGAATATATGTGATCTTTTAATCTAGAGCAGAGACCATATGGAGCATCACGGCAGAGTCAATTTAAGACTTTGACAACAAAAATATGTGTTCTTTCAGCCGTAATAATTTGAAACAGTGGTTTATTTTCCTGCTGTTGCTGACATTCAGTAGGAATTGTGGGAGAGTGACAGGTCCTCAGGCTGTTCTCATCCGACTTTAGAACATCTGCCTTAGGAAATGCCTTTGTACCTAATGTATGAGCATTTTTCCAATTATTTTACTAAATAAATGCAAGTATTCTATAAGAAAAGCTGTTAGTCTTAAAAGATTTTTTTTTTCCATAAGGTAAAGTCAATTGAAGAGAATGTGCTGCTTTTAGATAAGTGTTCCAGGAATGAATGCAAGGAACAGAGCTGAAGGGCTGCAGTGCTGAAACTGGGAGCAGGAGGAGCCCTCCAAGCCACAGTTTGCTGTGGTGGACTCCAGATCTCTGCCCCTGGCCAGCCATGGCTTCTGCAGCTTCCTACAGCTCCTCCAGCTGCTGCAGTGCTTACAGTTTATTTCAGGTTTTAAGTTCTCATTTAAAAGGGTAGAGGCAGTTCGTGCTCCATCAGTGACTTTGTTCTATGTATTTCAGCATCATACCATGAGAGGCAGACACTGTCTTGCTTGTGGAGAGCAGACACCTCTAGAGCAGGGCATGTATTTGGCCAACTTCAGATCGGAAGTTGTGGCAGGGCCGAGAGCTGAACCAAAAGCTTTTGAGTTGCCAGCCCAGAAGTGGCTATTCACCCAACCCTGCTAGTCTTCAGAGTACATTTAGTATGTTCTTAGGTCTAAATGAAGGTGTAAGTGAAAAGGCTAACTTTCCTGTTCATTTTTTAAAGCATTTAGTAGAAATTAATAGGGCGTTTTGTCTTTCACTAAGGAATTATAAGATGGGTTCTGTAGATCCTGCTCCTATAAAATCTAATAGGTTTCCTATCTATTAAATTCTAAAGGCCTTTCTTTAAAGTTGTGGGGTGTTTTAAAAATCAAATAATAGATTTATTCTTGATGTCTTGAGCACATTACTGCAGCAACCTCATCCTTGGACCACAACGTTGGCAGAACACACACATCCATAATGAGGGACTGTATGTTCTGTGGAGGTTTTGTTACAGAAGAAAATGGACAAGTATATTATGAAGAAAGGAGGAAAGTAGAGAAGACTACTTTTTTGGCAAAGCTTTGTATTGCAGATCTCATTTCTCTGGTTGCAGCTGCCTTTAGGCACTCAGTTCTTTGAGCTGCTATATTGAGTTTAACTGTAGATGCTTCCCTAATTTGCTCTTTGGTGAAACAGGCATTTGTGCAGATTCCCCATAAAAATGACTGATTTGGGTTTTACCAAGAACTCTGGCACTTTTCCATTATAAGACAGAATTAGATTTTCAGAGAAATATATCAAGATGGGAGTAGTGAAACAAATATTTTACATGTCCAGTTTAATCCTCTCCCTCCAAACAAGCCCATATGGGCAGGATTTTGAGCTGTTCTGAAATGAAAGCTTCCTGAAAGAAATGCATTTCCCTGTGGGACTACCCAGCTTTCAGTCCTGTTTCTGTGAGAAGGTAAGAGAGCTCTGTTATCATTTACTATTTATGAGATGTGCATTCATATTGCCAAGTGACCATAGGATTCTGTGCTCTTAAGAATCTGCAAATGAGATGAAGCTCATTATTTTTTAATGCAAAAAGCATTATTGCGATCTTAGCATGGGGATATGTAACCTCAGATGTGTGTCTTGCTGTGGGATATATATTGAGGCTTTTGCTTTAGGAAGCCAGTAAAGTGCACACAGTATTTTCCAGTCATTCTGTTCAGCCCATAAAAGCAGTATTTATTAGAAATAACACTAAAGGGATTTTTGTTGTTTAATTGCAGACCATGACTTGTAGGAAATTGCCCTCCTCTTGTGTGCATTTTGCTTGACAGTGTTGAGATAAATGCAGGGCCACGTTTTCAAAATAAAGTTTCTCCTTAAGAAGAGAATATTCATCATTATCCACTTCTGCCTCCACACGCAAGAGTTGGTGTCACAGTCCTAAGGGAATGCAAAGTCGGATAAGTAATCTGGGTTATTTTTTGTCTCCCAGTAAATTAGGATTTACTTTATAGGATCATGGTATTGGGTGTGAAGCCATGGCCCTCTAGGTTAACAGTGACAGGCACTTTGGTGTTTCTGCAGGTGAAGGCAGTTGCGTGTCTGCCTGCTTGGCAGTAGGAGTCTCTGATGTGGGACATGGGCACGGTATCTCAGGGGGAAAGCTCAGTGACAGAGCTGCAAATAAGACACTAACCCTGCTTATTGCTCCGGCAGGTACTATAAGCCAGCAAGAAAAAGAAAGCCGTTCACTTTGCCTTGGTGTTTGCCTGGCACTGAAGCCATCAGCTGTGGTGTCCTGGGCTGCTCCCTCTGATGAGGGCAGGTCCAGTGCTTATCCCTTGCTGTCCAGATGCTGACCATGGATACGCCTGCCCCCTCTGGGATGTTTATACTGCCAATCATTATAGCTGCAGATGGGATGCTTTCTGATTCTTTGGGTTGCTATCTGGGTTACTTTGAAGCAGGTTCATTGCATGGAGTTGTACAAGAACTGCTGGTGGAGGACAGCTCAAATGCACCCTGAAGTGCCCGTGCTCTGCTGTGTCTTGTGTGCGTGGTTCTCTTCAGTACTTCCATCTGCTGCATTAAAATAGTGTTGCAAAACACGGGAATGGGCAAGAATGAGGAGGTTTAAGAATGAAGGGAGTTTGGATATGTTTATTAACCAGAAAAGCGGGATTTTCACTGATGCTCATTACTGTACCTTGGTTTTGTGTACTCGTATTGCCCTTATTTAAAATAACTTGTTAATAATGAATGTATTCTTGCAGTGGTTCACAGAATAACTGGGATAATGTTGCGTGAGCTTGCTGGTTTTATTTCTGTCTGGAATGTGCCCTACACACATCTGCACATTTGCAGTCATGCAGGCAGGCTGACTCTCACAAATCCCATCTTTCTTCACTTCTCCCCTATAGTCTCACCTTCCCACTGCCGGTCCTGCTGCTGCCTGGCTGTCCTTCAAACACAAGTTCAACTCTCTCCTCTGAGTTTTGGCTGCTTTGCCGATGCCAGCTGTGTTTGGAGCCTGGCCTTTGCCACACAGCCCTTCCTGCAGGTCAGGTCACACACAGGTTTTATGCAGAACTTGAGTATTTTTCAAGGCTATCCATGCGAGACAGACCTGCCAGCGAGTGGAAAAGGCATAGGCTTTGAGGAGAAGGTACCTGGTTTAACAACATGCCACAGACAGTTCAAGACAGTACAGAAAAAGTAAATATAACGGAAAATATCAGAGCTTTTCTGTATCGGGGAAGCATCAAAGGGCATTAAGCAAGTAACCAGCTGCCAGGCACTTTACGGAGCCATGGGGACTGACCTTGCTCCCAACAGCATCTTGGGATCTGCAGGGAAGCAGAGGCCAGCTGTGATGCCCCTGCATGTCACAGCCATGGCTTTATCTCCACAACAGAACAGGGTAAAGGAAGGCAGCATTTGTCAAAACATCCTTAGGGAATTTGGTGACCAGCTCCCTGGGAACAGAGGCATTTACAGACAAACCCCCTTACTTGACTGTGTTCTTGCTCTGTTAAGCTCATGCTCCACATATGCAGTAATTGCAAGCATTTATTTTTAACAGTACAAGCCTGAGCTCCAGAGCAAATTTTATTTACTGCAATTATATGTGGCAGGTAATTTCTAGTAAACTCAAGCAGATGATAAACCTCTCGCTAAATTCATGAACAGAGAAATAGGGCAAATTGATCAAATAAGCTGTTTCCTCCATAATAAAAAAAATATTATGTGCGTAGCATCCTGGAACAGAAATAGCTCTGATGAAACCATATAAAGACAAGCAGGAACTTGCTACAGGTGTCTGTGCAGGGGTTTTGAATTTGGGTTTACTCCTAGCAAAGAGTCTAAGAATCTGCTTAACTCCAAACAAAGAGTTGCTGTCACCATTGCTGGTGGTGGAGCTGCTTGCACACGCGCCTGGACCTCAACCCTGCCCCAGTGATGGGTTATTTTGAGACGCAGCCTTGGAAAGCCAGAGCCCCACTTCTGCTCTTCTCATGGTTAAGTGAGGAGCAGCCTTCTTACAGGAGCAGGGACCCTCATCTCCTTTCCATATTTATTGAAAATGAAACCAGGCAAAGTGTTCAAAATATAATATGTGAGATTTGTTCCACATCTCGTTTATCCGAATGTGTGATGTCACTCCATCTAAATTTCAAATAGCCAAATTCAGGTATTGGGTTTTTCTAAAATGAGCTTTTAATCATTATTAAGCTTTTCCATCTCTGCTGCGTGGCTTAATTTACATTAGAAATTTGAATTTCATCTGAAGTTCTCAATCTAGCAGTGTTAACACCTCTTTGAGATAAGTAAATGATGGCTACAAATGAGGTCTGGCTTGGATGCCACAGCTGATTAACATCACACAAGGACAATTAACAGCATTTTTAGGAGCAGAGGGGAAGAAATTATCATGTGCAGTTGGAACTATAAAGAGAATTTTAGGGGGGTACGTAATTAGGCAGATTAGTGGCTAGGTAGTGGTAGTGGCTTTAACGTTCATACCCTGGTGAAAAGCATTCAGGGTTTCCTTAAGGACTCTATAGGTTCTTTAAAGACAATATTCCCACATCTCTTCTAAAAGATATATTTACTAAACAATTTAAGTGTCAAATTCTTTCCATATTAGCATCATAGCAATTCTAAATGGTCTGGCATCGCCAAGAAAATTATTGAGAGCTTCCTTGCCTGAACTCTGAATGTCTTTCTCATTTGAGTTTGAATTAGGGAAAAAGACAGCTTAGGAAGTGAGAGCATACGTTTAGGTAGGTTAGAGAAAGCTTAAAGCAGAAATGGATCTTTTCAATTTCCACAGCAATGTCTGTCTGCATTCCCTTCTGATGCCATTTTTTAGAGCTATTCACGGAGCAATGGTTGAAGGAGCTGCCATAGACCTAGGAAGGTTATGTAAAATAATCCAAACAGAGCTTTCCCATTTTCCAACTTAAAGCATCATTATGTGTGACCTTGTGTTACTTTATGCTTCATTATCATCATCATCCAAGGGCTGAGGAGAGCTTTATCTGCAGCCTGGGTAGCGAAGAATGGCAGCAAATGGAAAATGAGAAAGGGTTGATTATTTTTCATGGGAAGTGTGCTTCTTTGAAACCTCTGTTGTGCTCCCTAGGCTCCATGTATAAGCCTAGACAGAGAATCATGTTACTCAGTTTTCCTCATCACTTGGAATAGTGGTAACCATGAGTGAAAGCTGTGCGCTGCAAGTTATCCATCATGTGGCATCTCCATCCTCCTCCCAGTGCGCCGCTGGTTAGTCTGGGCACAGAGGGATTCCAGTTGTCATGGTACTGCTTTCTGCTTGGACTGATGTGAGGACAATCAGGAGGTATGTAATTTTGGAAGGGCTCATCTATTCTCCAGGACCCTTGGGTTTGCTCTGCCCATGCAGCATCAGCCTGGCTCTTGAGTGTCTCTCTGTGCCCACTGCGACATTGGTGGGTACATGGTAGGTAAAGTGGGTATGTGGTAGGTACATGGCAGCAAGTACTGCTTTGCTGTATGGGTTTGAGGGTTTCTTTCTCCTTCTTGTCATCTCCCTGGCATGCTTTCCTCTTTGAGCTTGACTGATGCTTGATCCCTGCGAGTTTTCCAAACAAAGAAGAGCAATTACAGTCTCTGATTAAAAAGCCTGGGCAGCACGGTGTGTGCAAATCAAGATAACCATTTATCCGCAGCTCTTCCCTGTCTGCCTGTGGGACTTAGGCTCAGCCTCCATTCAGGTTGCAGTGTATTTGCTTTTGCTGCATTTGCAACAGTGTGGGATGGTGAGGGGGAGTGAGGGGAAGGGAATGGCTCTGGGTCTGCCAAGGGAGATAAGGGCTGAGGCATGGGGAGGGAGAGCTGAGGCTCTGGCCTGTCACAGGCTTTGCAGAGCACAGTGACAGCCAAAGTGGCAATTTCTCTTGCATTGTTTGGCTTCAGGTTGAGGGCAGCCCGTGTGCTAGACTGCCCTTCCCTGTGTCACATCTCTCAGGGCATCTGCCACTGCTCCTGATCGCACTGGAAAGATAAAACAGATGTGGTTTATTTCAAGGGGAGCACTCTTAACAAGATACTGCTAGGGCTATCAACATTGCTATCAGAAGCTGAGTACTCCTTCCTTGGGCACTAAAATAAATCACTTGGCTAGAAGAAAAATATCTTCAGTATCATCCCTAAACAATGCAGCTCTTCTGTGGCCCTGGAAGGTTTGGAAGGTAGTGTATGTTTAACTTGCATATATATTTTACATGCTTTGGGAAAAATGGCCTTGATTAATATAAGGTGCAGGTCTGAATGGATCAGAATACAAAACCCATGTGTTCTCAAGCAGTACAGCTCTTGGAGGTGAACATCCGAGGTATAGCTGGAACCCAGTAGTGAGTGCGCAGCATAGAACTGTTCTGCGTGGTAGAGGCAGTTTTGTGCTTGCTGTGTTCTTCATGTCTGACAAAGCAGCTGGGCCTCTGGGGAGGACAAAGTGAATGTCTGACAAACTCCTCCACTTCTTCACATCTTCTGGGGTCTTGCCAAAGACTGTGTTGTCTGTATCATGGCAGTCAAGAAGGCCACAGTGTTGGCCAGGTCCCTGCTAGTTGCACAGGGACCAGTTGGTCCCAGTTAGTTGCTTTCATGGTTTGATCCATCAGCTTGAGGTTGTAATACCCAAGATGTATGGGCTGTATGTCAGCATGGGTCTGGAAGCAGAGGTCCTATTCTCCTGGTACTCAGAGCAGCTGCCTCACATCAAAATGGTAACCCTTTGGGTTCTTAACTTGCTTTGGCAGAGCATCATGTCCTTAGGTGATAAATGCCACACTGGAGGGAGCTTCCAGAACCACCACCATGTGTCTCTCTTTTATGACTTTTAGACTTTACATATTTCCCAGTATTTCTACATCATACTGAATATTGTTATTAGTATTAAATATATCTCATACCAGGTTACTGGAAGCTCTATCCTTTTAAATGCCTGACCAAATTAATCATGAAATAAATTCCATGTATATTGCTAAAGTTTATTCTGCTGTTGAAACACTGAGCAGAAATCCTTTATATGTCCTGGAACGTCAAATAAATCTCTGCTTCTTTTATTTTAACTTTTGAAATGCTTGCCATCAAAATGAGTGAAATAGCAAGAATAATAGATGTTGTAGGATTTGTATCCAGTATAGTTTCCTGCTTCTCCAAATGCTTTTGGAAATGCTGATTGATTTGTAACAAAGCTTAAAGTGTCACCAGGAGGAATGAATGAAAAATGCGCCACTCTAATGTATGTTGAAGTTGAAATTGGCTCAAAGTTTCACCCTTTAGAGCTGCTTTATCCTTCTTTTTTGAGATTTAACTTTCCAGAGCAGTCAAATAGCTGGAAAGATAACTGGGAACAAAATGCATGCAGAGGAAATTAATAAATTATGCTCTTACTTTTGGCACATTTACAAGAGAAACATAGTGAAACTCCAGTGACAAATGACAGGATTGCTGTACTTAAAATTAAGTTCTTTTTGGTGAGGAGGGGTGATGTACTGGTGTGTTCTGATGGGTATGTGGCCTGGCTGCAATTTGCACGTCATTTTCTGGAGAGGCGGTGCCCACAAGCAGGCAGCTATGCACCCCCAGTGTATATGGACAATGCCTCCACCTTTGAGGTGAGCAGGGTGATGGGGTGGCATGGGGCTTTTAAGCAGGATGGGATCAGCCGTGTCTTAGTCCGTGGTTAAACCTTTCTGGGAGAGGAAGAGCAAAGCCCTGGCAGAGCTTCCTCCCCAGCTGGTTTTGTTGGTTCAACTGTAAGTGCAGTGTATCCGTGAACTGGATATATGTTTGTGGATGAATAATGACAAGGGCTCTGCCTGCTCTAGAATTTGCAGTAATTGCAACTGCAAAATTAGGTAAACATTGTTTGAAATCCAGCCAGTTTCTGATAGAGCAGGGAGACCCTGCAGTGGCATTAAGGCT
The DNA here is from genome assembly GCA_032466535.1 of Forpus xanthops. Lineage (NCBI taxonomy): Eukaryota > Metazoa > Chordata > Aves > Psittaciformes > Psittacidae > Forpus > Forpus xanthops. The sequence goes on from JASSUY010022061.1 coordinate 39,653, forward strand.
GCTCCCAGGCTGCCAGCTCATCTGCATTTTGTCCTTGCGCCCTTTCCTCGCAGGTTGTGTTCCAGTCTTCACTGTGCTCGATGTTTTTTTTCTCCTCAGGTTAGAAATGTGCCTTCTGGAGTTTGCTTCTTTTTTCATGATGAATTCACTCACTGGAGTACAGAAAATAATAAAAAAGCCTCGGGACCCATCTCACTGAAATTAGTCTGTGATTGCTTCTGGCTGCTGAAGATTTACAGCATCTGGAGCTGCAGCACTGGGGAGACTGCTGGTGATTCTCTGTGCCTCATGCTCCCCTGGGGTCTTCCTTCAGTAACCAGTGGTATTTGGGCAGTGCAAAAGCAAATGGAACCGACCAATAAGCTGGAGCTGAGTGCATCTTATAGTCACTGAGAACTAGCTTTGCACAGGTGATCATCCTCCCTCCAGTGACAGTAGCCATGGGGTTACATCACTTGCCCTGTTCTCAATGCTGACAACAGGATTGTGTAAAAATGCTTCAAATGTAATATTGCATCTTCTGCACAGGATTCTATGGGAGGAAGCTGGGGGCCTTTTCTTCATCCAGGTCCCTCTTTCACTGTACCAAGGGCTGTTCCAAGTGCCGTGATGATGGTGCGATGGTGAGGAGAGGAAGCAAGAGGTACTGAGCAAAACCACATCCCCATGCTGGCTTACAGCTAACACCAGAAAAAAAAGGGAAAGCAGGTTCTCAAGCTTCAGCTTATGCCTGTGTTGAAACTCCCTGTCCCACCAGAGACAGAGTAACCAAACCGCTCACTGCAGCACGTCTGGACGCTGACATTTGAAGGAAGGTCAAGAGGGAGCTGCATTGCAAATGAACAAATCTCCTGCAAATGGCCTGGCTTAATCCTGGGTCTGTAATTATAGGGCAGTCTTGTCCTGCTACTTGAAATTTCTTTAGCAGAAGAAGGCTCCAAGTGAATCCACTGGTCTCATTTCAGCCTCATGGTATGTTTGTTCCACGTGAAAAAATAGATGTTGAAGTAGAATTTTGTGGGAAGGAGAAGATCCATGGAGATTACGTTTCTCTTTCAGTGCCATTTCATGTTTTCTGATGCATAGATTACAGAGTTAATAAGGTATCCTTGAATATGAGGTCCATAATGTATTTATTGCTGTGCTGGTATGTAAAAATCAATCCTTATAATTTCTATTGGTGACCATGTGCTATCTTTGGTGTCGTTCTAATTGTGTCTGTCATTGAGTGACAGCAGCCAATAATCAGAACCGTTTTGCAATTCTGGTCCCTCATCAAAATACAGAGGGCATGGAGCGTCCTTGTGCCTAATGCTCTTCTCTGGCTATTGGATGATTTGTCAGAGCCCTTACATGCCTCTTTACTTTGGTGAAGAAACTTGCTTGGCATTGAGCAGGGATGCAACTGGGATGCCAACAGAAGGGCTGTGCAGTGGAAGAGCATCATCACCACCCTTCTCCACCAATAACACCATCCCTTTGGTTTTCATGAAATGTCCTTTCCCTGGAACCTAACATGAGTCCATTGAAGCACCTGACATTAATGCTTCCCCTAACTTTGGATTGGGTTAATGAGCAGCTGATGATGCATTTGTACTCAGCTGGGGAAAGGTGATAAGGAGAGGAAAGAACTGCATCCTTCAGAGAAGCAGCATATCGTTATCCCAGATCTCTGGCTGGGTGTTTTATCTCATCTGGAGAACGAAAAGGAGACAATTGAAATGAAACTTGAGTGTGATAATCTTCTTGAAGATCTGAGTGGGGTGGGAGCACACTGCTGGAAGGAGATCAGTCCTGGTGGCTGAGATTTCAGGGAAAGCCAGGGCAGCTCCTCTGCACTGAACCGGCTGCAGGAGCTCAGTCCTTCATGGTTCGAAGTCTCTGTGAGTTAAGGTAGTTACAACACTCAGTTACCTATTTAGCTTTCAGCATCTGATTAAAAAGGTTTGATTGGTAAATTTGAACTCAGAATAATTTAGTTTGGGCACCAAAACTGTGACATTTACATGAATTAGCTTTAGATATCAAAATCTAAGTATGACATACAGTTTCCATCATGTCTGTAATAAGAAATAACTGCTATATATTAGACTTGTAGAAACTCAGTTTAGTATGTAGTGCTCATGAAAAAGAAAATTGGTTTTACCTCCATACATTAAATTTCTCCTCCCTTGGCTAATAATCCTCTCATGTTAGTCTCATGACTGCTTTAAAGATTTTTGAGTTAATGCTGAAATTATTCATTTGGGAAATAGAAGCATCTGTTTCAGTATTATATCCATGTCTGGTATTTCATTATATATGGGGTGATGCACTAGAAAGGCACTTGAGCTGCAGGATATAAAAATGCCACAAAGGCACAGAAAACATTTGTTGAAAGAGTGCTCTATGAATTTGCATGCAGTTCTTTTAGAAATGCATTTTCTAATGCAGTTGTGCATTACTGCTTCTTGCCAGGACCATGGAGATTAACTGGAAATGGCAGCAAAGGGGTCTGTTGCTGGTGGCTGTTTCTGACATGGCTAAGGGTCAGTGGGAGTTGGGGTTCAGAAGATGAAGAGTGGGAAAGTTCCATTCCTCAGAGACCACAGAACTGGCCTAAGTAAGCGTGAGCTGTCCAAAGGAGTGAGGTCTTAGCTCAGTGGTACAACGTGCAGCGCTCACTGGACAGCAGTGGCAGCAGCAGAAGTCGTAAAGGGGGGTACCAGGAGGAGGTGATGACTGCACTTCACCAACTGCTGGCAGGTAAACCTCTGCTCTGAGAGTGTCCTGAGGTTTGGTGGAGATTGGACTTCTAGTTATGAAATAGGACAGCTGGAGATGGGGAGTTTGAGTGTGCGTTCAGCGATTTAGAACAAAGGCTGATAACCCCATGGGTGTGTGGGTTATGCTCTGTACTGTGGGGTGGCTGCATAGGGACAATATGATCATTGCAGCTCCAGGCTTAGAAACCAGTTTCTTAGAAAGCCTTCAGTTAGGATGAGATCTTGTGTCCCTAAAGACAAAAGGTTTATACTGACTTTTATGTGAGCTGTAAATCAGTGGCCTATCATTAGGGCTAAGGTTAGGTTTCAGGTTAGGGTTCAGGCCAGCATCCTTGGGAACCCATTTTACTCTTGATCCTCTAAATCCCTGCTGGGGATAAAAGGCTTATAGTTTGTTATCAAGTGATAGTGATGGCTCCCTTGGCTGGTTTTATGTCCAGGTTTGGTGCAGATGGTAAATGAATTTTCAGAGGAACAAACTGCTCAAGAACTTGACTCATGAGTGGATCTTGGCCCATACTTTATAGGTCTTCAAGAAACCACCAGAGAACCATTTTTTTTTCTTTGTTCTGAAGCCTAACCCTGTGGTACATGAACTGTTGGCATAAACTCAACTCAGAAGGAAATATGAACCATTTGTTAAGGGAAGTAGGTGCAAATTTTAGCCCTACAGGCCTGCAGGCCTTCAGATATTAGCCAGTAAAACAAAGTAGTCCATTCTTTCTCTTTGACACCCCAAATCCAGTTTTAAGTTTGTTTCTCCTTAGGGCTCACCCTCTACCTTTTCTCCTGGAAGACATCCTACCCCCAGGAGCCTTGTGTGGTGAGTGATAATCCTGCCCATATTGCTCTTTCTGAAATGGATTCCTGAGAAGCTCCCACAGTTTAAACCTGCCAAGCTCCCCAATGGGAACATCCTTTTGCCCACTCCCCTATGGCTCTTCTTGTGCTGCAGCTTCTCTCCTGCTCATCCTCAGTACCTCAAAGCAATTACAGGCTTTGCATGGCTTTGAGAAGAGGCAGTTGGGTGCAGGAAGTAGGGAAGAGAAGAAAAGAGGAGGAAACAGAAGTGTGAGAATGAAGGCTGGAAGGAATTTCATGGAGTTTCTCCTGTTTCTTGACCTCCTGTGGTTGCTCCCCATCTCCTCAAGGATGCATACTCTGAGAGCCACTGATCTCTGCCGCCTGAGGGTTTCTTGGCTTGAAATGCTGATCTGGGCCAAATTCCAAGCATTCACTCATTTAGTTTAGTAAATCTAAGAGAAATTACAGATGAAGATGTATTAGCAGAGTCTTTAGCTTCTGTGTAATATTGGTACATGCCTATGATTTTGTCATTACATCAGGTCTTGAGAAGTAGAAATTGCTTTCAGTAATTTAATTCTTACTCTCTTTTATTGCATTCCTGTGTTACTTCCTTGACCCCCCTGGCTCTTCACTGAGTTATAACAGGTTTTTACAAGGTTTCGTTGGATATCTATGTTAAATAACTGAATGGCATATCCATTCTCTTTCACTTGGAACTGAACATGAAAACTGGGTTTACATACAAGTTCACAGAGCTTAGGACATAGCATGGACAGGACATTCTGATCATCTGTTCTGACCCTGCCTATGTCACAGGCAATGTGTCTCTGCCTCCTGCCCTTCTATTGACTGGAATAGCTTATGTATGACTAAACCAGATCTTTAGTGAAGGCAGCCAGCTTTCATTTGGAGCCTGCAAAAGATGGACAACACTTGGCTTTCCAAAGTGATTTGGTAATTACGAACATTGACCAATATTTCAGCTTTATTTTTGGTTCGAGTTTGACCTTAAGGCATCTTCAGATTCTGTTTCCTGGCACTCCTTCATTTGTTGTTTTCTTCAGGAAAACAAACTTCAGTGATGAGGACTGTCATGGGTTCAGCAGCAGCAGTCATTTTCTCTTTCTCGTAGTAGCTGGTGCAGCACTGTGTGTTTGATTTTCAGCTTGGGACAGCACTGATAACACCAGTGTTTATAGTTATGGCTTAGAATGTTTAGGCTGGCCAAGGACTTTCTGAGTTTCATGC